>JAYKQN010000020.1:1090000-1322500 GCA_036785175.1 Eupleurogrammus muticus
TTAACTCCACCGGCTCGGGCTGCCGGCTCATAAACATCCCCAACCCTTATTTTCATCCCATTCCTAGCTCGCGTTTCTTTAATTTGCGGCGGCATCGCAGAGCAACACGTTCATATCCGAGCGCGTGTTTACCCGTGTCAATCTTATTAAACCGTGACATGTCCTCTTTTCCACGCAAATTACCGGGCGAGGAACGACGTCACTTCTTCAGCTAATAACCGCAGCCGTGCGGGCGTGTGTGACTGTGTACGTGTGATGGGCGCAGGAGGCGAACTTCGTTGATTTATCGTTAACAAGGACAACAGCTCCCCGTCAGGGTCTCTGGTCGCTATTACAAACGATCTGCGCGCTCGGACGCGCTTTATTGTGGCTTAGCCAGTAACCTTTTCAGCTGCTGACCCAGAACGCAGGAAGGGGCGTGTGGGTGGGGTGGTGGTGGGGGGGTCTGCATGTCAAACATATGTCCTCTAGAGTCCTCAGACAAGGAGGTGTCAGCAGGGAAGATGAGGGGGGAGAAAAAGAGCAAGCAGCGGTGAAGAAGTAAGGCAGCACAGTGATGGATGTCTCCAGATGCAAACTAAAGAAGCCACGATGACTGAGATTGCTTTTTTTATTTTAATCTAAGCTGGAACACATGTTCACACACACATCCAAGCACACACACAGTGCCACTTATGTCACAATTCCAAAAAGGCAGGTTTGAAAGATGCGGAGGCTGAGTGGACACAAAAGAGACTCACAAAAGAGGGAAAAGGAGGAGGGAGAGTCGTCGTTTACAGAAAGCGTGTAAATGCAATTCCCCCCATTCTTGATTAGTTAGTCAATGGCTAATAAAAACTGCGGCAGTAATGGCAGAATGAGCGCCAGGTGAGGGGAGGGAGGGAGGCTGCTGGCTTTAAGGACAGATGATGGTTTTATAGTCATATCAAAAGCAGAATGGAGTAACAGGCTTTCAGTAACACCGAACTGAGATCACCAAGGCTAGATGTGGTCAGCTTTACATTGGCCTTTAAATCGTTAAAATACAAAAGCTGCAAATGCAGGCAGATTGTACAACCAACACGGATGCAGTAGTTACACCCTGCCATTATTGTTTCACTCCCTACTTGCATTTGTGTTCTGTCTACCCTTTGCTTTTCCTGCTCCACCTTTCCACAAGCATGCAGGTTTGTCCTCTTGAATATGGAAGTAGGTTACCACAAAACGGGGGCAGCAAAAAGTAAGCGTGTGCTGCCACACGATAGACAGCGAGGTTTATGGCTCCCCAGTGCTGCTTAACCACTCCTCCTCCTCTACTTTTTTTTTTTTTTTTTTTTTATAACGTAGGAATGATGAAGGATAGATGTGCTGGTAAACATCAATACTGCATTAGCCAGCATTACAAAGCCTTCAGCCATTAACATTGAGGAATGGTCACAGCCGGGCATAAGGTTCAACAGGGGTCAGTACAATCACTGGCTGCCCTGCACCCATCTTTCTCCATGTTTCTGTTTCACTCCATTTGTAAATGATTCCATAAGCACTACTGCATTACCCTACCATCCCTGTCAATCCTATTTCCTCAATAAAGTTTTCATTTAAACAGCACGCACACTTACGTAGGCCCAACCTGCTTAGGAGGCATTCTGTTGTGCATCTCCCGTATAATACGCGTTTTTTCACCTGCTAATGCTGTCAAAAGTTCATGCTTTTGTTTTCAATCACATACTGAGCTGTCAATCAAGCAGACCTGCTTCATGTAGCCATACCAAGAAAAGAGACGCAGACCTCTGTGTTCTCCTGGTCTCAGACTGGGTTTGGACCCCAAACTGCTGACACAGATCCTCAACATGTCCTCCGGCCGCTGCTGGTCCAGTGATACATACAATCCGGTCCCGGGCGTCATGGAGGGAGTCCCTTCGGCCAACAGCTATCAAGGCGGCTTTGGAACCACACTAATGGCAAAGGTACACTTCCTTTCTCTCGCTTTTTTTTAATCTTCATGGTTTTGTTTTTTCTGCTCATTTTTCAGTAAGTGGAATGTCAGGGATGAATTCCTAAGTTTGTCACACTATCAACCCTTTTAACTGGTTTTGTTACACTTCTCTTGTGTCAGTGACATTCCTCCCTCCTTTCATTTAGCCCATCTATGACCTTTTGTGTTTCAATTATTTTTACTGTCCATGTTGCAGTCCTTCTGTGTTGGGCCAGTCTGTCTGTGGATTATTTAATGCACCTGGTCATATGTCACATATATATATGGAATGTGGGATCACCATATGTAAAAATCCTAGTTAATAATTTTGATTAGTTCAGTCGAGTAAAGTCCTGGGAGGCTGTGTTTTGAAACATGTTAATTGGTGTATGTTTATGGGACCATAGCACATTTTTTGGGTCAGTAAAAATTTCAAATAGGAAGATTGATTTTATTTTTTCTAATAATCGATATGGTCATTTTATGAGTCTAATAAGAAATGTATAGGTTTATACTAAGTTTGTACCATGTTGCTAATAGATGAGTATGTTTCTATATAACATACAGTACATTTACTGCATGCACATTTTAGCCGGATTAGCTCAACTTTGCCTCTCAGTTAGACAACCTGCAATGGCCTGAGTATTCATGCCAAAGAGAATATCAAATTACTAGTTAGATTTCCAATAGCATTATCTAGGTGTGATAATTTGAATAAGAGAAGTCAAATTTGGTTCAATTTTAATTACAACTAAGATGTATACATGCTCTCCATTGTCAGAATAACCCAATAATTAGGTTATCCTGAGTGCCATGTAAACCTACTGATAGACTTGTCTGTGTGTTGTCCTGCAGCACTGTTGTGTGTAATTCTTTTGTCCTGTGTGTTTGTATGTTCTGTTTTGTCTTGTTCTTTCAACCCCTGAATGTTACATGT
The DNA here is from genome assembly GCA_036785175.1 of Eupleurogrammus muticus. Classification (NCBI taxonomy): domain Eukaryota; kingdom Metazoa; phylum Chordata; class Actinopteri; order Scombriformes; family Trichiuridae; genus Eupleurogrammus; species Eupleurogrammus muticus. Next base: position 1,092,892 of record JAYKQN010000020.1, read on the forward strand.
CTGATTCTTGTCTCTAATTGTCAGTATGATAACCCTTTATTGCATAGTGTTGCATAATGGCAGCAATTACTTTATCTTCATTTTTATAAAGCTGTGATATAAAATCTATGTCTTTAGAGTCAGGCGTGAAAAGAGAGCTACAATTTATGATGATTCATGACCAGGATATTCTGTTTGCCAGTCCCTTTTGCTCATGGACATTTGACATCCGAGCCTCATTGTCTCACAACAAACAATGGATTACCAAATACAAAATTTAACTCACTATATATATTTTTTAAATTATTTATTTATTTTTGTATTTATTTTAATTCAATTTTGATGTTTTATTCTATGGTAAATATGTGTTACCACATGGCAACAATATGCAAATATGGAAAATTCATAATGCATGGCATTGTCTCATGGCATTGACCTGCATTGCACGAGACTGCATTTGCAACTTGAGATATATATATATATATATATATACACACACACACACACCATGTCTAAGTATTAATAATTAATGCAATACAGTGGTAATCAAGGATATTGTATTAATAATTTCAGATATACTGTTGCATTATTGTGTTATAGTAGTATAATATATTTATTCAAATGTAACGAGTCCTCAGTTTAAATATTATTTTAAGGATCCCAGGAAGAATAACTGATGCTTAGCAAATGGGTAATGGGGATCCGAATAAACAAGCAATAGTGTTGGTAGTTCAATCACATCCAAAGAGAGAGTACTGTGTTATTCTCAGTTTTTAGATTTTGCATAACACCTGTCTCCCCCTCTTTCAATGTGTCTCTTTTTCTAGGATCTTGGTCTGGCCCAAAACACTGCCACCAACACTAAAACTCCCGTCCCTCTGGGTTCCCTCGCCCACCAGATCTTCAGAGTCATGTGCTCCCGTGGCTATGCTAACAAGGATTTTTCATCTGTCTTCCAATTCCTGCGCGAGGAGGAAGGGCAGTGAATGGAGGGGGGGGCACAGTGGACTGGGATGTTACCACACACACACACACACACACACACACACATACACACACACACACCATAACCACACACACACCAGCCCCCTTATCCTACTATGCTCAGGAGAGACTAAGGCCTTGCCCTCAGGCACAGATCTGCAGTCCAATTAACATGCTGTATATTAAGGTGTCCCCTCATTGCATTATCTGAATCATATTTTCGTTTTATTGCTCTCCTACTGCATGGAGGAAATGCTAAAACTGACCTTTGATCAGTGTCTAGAGACAAAGCCCTTCCTCTTAAGCAACTCTCTTCTGTATTTGGCTTGAGAAGCCTGAGATGGGGATATTAGAGGTAGGATGTTGTGCTGTTAGTGCCTATTACCCAAATGGAATGTGAAGACAGGAAAAATACAATAATAATATAATAATAATAATTATAATAGACTGCAATGATAATTTGCATGCTAATCGAAATGTTGCTGAGACAGTGTAAAGTTTGGGTTTTCCTATGTTCACAGCACTACATGCAAAATCACCAAATCTGAGCAAACCATTGGTACAAAGTTGACATGTCTTCCAGTTATTTTATTTCATTTGTCTGTTTCAGTGTTCCGTTTGTTTCTGTTCTATAGTACTATAATGACGTCACTACCAACTGAATGAAGTAGATTTGTGATGTTAAATACTGTAAGATATACCTGGTTATTTTTGCACTTTGCGCATCGCGGTGCGATGTGCTAGATGAGTTTTATACAGTTACAGAAAATATTTGAATTTATCTCTCTCCTCTGCTGTCTGTTTATTGAGCCATTGGAGTATTATCTTGTGACCAACACTGTTTAAATTTTATACTGTTCACTACAAAATGTTGTTCTCTCTCTCTCTGGCACTTTTCATTTGACTTGAATTGAACACATTTCTCCTCTCTCTCTCTGTCTGTCTCTCAGCTTCTACATCTGTGTGAAGTGTCAGTGAAGAACAATTCCTGCCCAAAGCAAATGTTGCTAAATAATGTGTATTTCATATTGTTTATGAAGCATTTAGAAGCAATATATAAACTGTTTTTTGTTTGTTTTTAAAGTTATTGTCTACAGCTTGTCTTTGCTCTGTGAAAGATCTTCAGTCATTCAGTGGCCTAAAATAAAAGTTGTATTCTGTGTGTGTTGCAGATAATGTGGCAGTTGTCAATAAATGTATCATATTAGCTCAGTTATGAAAGCTGTATACTTTATTAACTCATTCTAGCTGATGTTGCCACATTAAAAAAACTACCCAGATGACTCAATGCTAATGCTTAACCCAAAAATAACAAGTGAAATATGTTGCTATGAGTTATTTGTCAAAATTATTTTCACAGCCCATAGAGAACCAGAGGCAGCAATTATTTTATCAGTGTTACCATTTAAACTATTTCAGATTAATTTTTTTCACACTTTGTTTCCATCCATTCAGTCCACACTAGTATCAGCTGCAACTTTCATTCTGCAGAATGTTCTCAAAACATAAGAAAAACCCTGCTGCTTAAATGGCCTTTATTCTGAAAATAAAAACAGGACTGTAGTCTTTAAGGTTCAGTCTGGGTCAGTACTGACTTTTCCATCACATTGTGTTAATGGTCATAGCTGTGGTGTTGCCTTCCTCCATGCACCTAGCTGTTTCTAATAAAATCTGAAACAAAGTTTTACAATGAGAGACACAGCCAGAATAAACACGTTAACACCAAAGTTCATCAAGCAAAAAATACAGTAAATTCAGTTAATGTTTGAACGAGTTGATGAACCATTGTTCATTTACCACCTTCAAGTACAACACTGCACAGGTGGTAAATCAATTAGGATTAAACTTGTATTGTTCTCTCTCGCGAATATACTTGACTTGATCACCTTGATCATCTTTTTTAGACAGACAATAGCAGTGTGACTTTAGCATGACAGTGTCAGTTGTGCCATCTTGCTTCAAATTAAAATATCCTAATGCATTGCAATGACATTTACATGGTTTTTTGATAAAAAAATATCTAAAATATTGAACAGAATTTCATGAAATATGTCCTCCTCCGGCTTTGGTTATCTCTGACATTTCATTTAGTGCCAATATATTGATTCATAATTAATTCCTGCAAAGCTAATGATATGCTCATTGGCCCAAGTATGTTGAGCATCTGAAGCTATATTTAACTTAGCACAGTCTTGCATAACCGCAAACATGGATATAGATTTTAAAGTTTGCAGCATATGATCCAGCCATCCTGTCTTTCAGGATCATTCTGTTCTATTGTTCCTCTAAAACTCTTCAACTGCATTTATATAAAATAACATTATTCAGGAAGAAATAGCAACACTGATCTCAGAATAATGCACTTGTTTCCATCATTTCAATTTAATAGGAGGGGGAAAGAAAAAAAAAGTGGTTGAGTTAAATTTCACACATTTTGTTTCGCATTAGGGCTGGCGTTTCTTCACAACAGCCGACCATGGCAAGCTGATGGTGGTGAGAGCAGTGCTGTGGGTTTGTGGCTCACTCTGCTATTGTTCTTTGGGAAGTACCCACTCTCCTTGGCATTGTGCTTTGAAGATGATCCTTATCGACTGTAAAAAGCTCTCTGGGTTGATATTGAAAAAACGTCTGATATTGCACCACTGTCTGTGCTGCTGCAGACAGTGGATCATCCTGAAGATAAACTATGCCTACTGAATTACACAGTAAAGCTGATTCATATTAGGGTTTTTCAATTTCGCCTGTGTCTTTTAGCAGGCTGCTGAGTCAGCGGTAAGGACACATGAAAGCAGGCTGTAAAGGAGCCGTGGTAAGCTCGGCCTGAACATTTTATATATACAGTATATATATATACTTATTATCCACTTATTAGATACTCACTTGTTGGTGTACTATATATATATATACATATATATATATATATATATATATATATATATATATATATATATATATATATATATATATATACAGTGGGGAAAATAAATACTTATTTGCAGCTGTATCACTCAAATAAATCATTATATATATATATATATATATATATATATATATATATATACATATATATATATGTGTGTGTAGTTGTTTTACATTTGTTAAATCACATTTATGAGTGAAAATATCACTTGTTTTTTTGGGGGAATTAAAATAAAATAAGGAAATGCATCATAAAAACAGCTAAAATTGGATAATTACAGTGGGGAAAATAAGTATTTGCTATTTTGCTATTTCCCCCACTTAGAAATCATGGAGGGGTCTGAAATTTTCATCGTAGGTGCATGTCCACTGTGAGAAGGTAAAAACTAAAAAGAAAAATCCAGAAATCACAATGCATGATTTTTTAATGATTTTTTTTTTGTGATACAGCGGCAAATAAGTATTTGAACACCTGTGTGTCATCTAGAATTCTGACCCTGAAGGACCTGTTAGTCCGCCCATTAGAAGTCCACCTGCACTCCATGTATCATCCTAATCAGATGCACCTGTTTGAAGTCGTTAGCTGCATGAAGACACCTGTCCACCCCATACAATCAGTAAGACTTTAACTTGTAACATGGCGAAGTCCAAAGAGCTGTCCAACGACACAAGAGAGAAAATTGTACACCTCCACAAGGCTGGAAAGGGCTACGGAGCAATTGCCAAGCAGCTTGGTGAAAAAAGGTCCACTGTTGGAGCAATCATTAGAAAATGGAAGAAGATAAACATGACGGTCAATCTCAATCGGAGTGGAGCCCCATGCAAGATATCACCTCGTGGGGTCTCAATGATTCTAAGAAAGGTGAGAAATCAGCCCGGAACTACACGACAGGAGTTGGTCAATGGCCTGAAAAGAACTGGGACCAATGTTTCCAAGGTTACTGTAGGTAATACACTAAGACGTCATGATTTGAAATGCATGGCACGAAAGGTTCCCCTGCTTAAATCAGCACATGTCAAGGCCCGTCTTAAGTTTGCATATGACCATTTGGATGACACAGAGGAGTCATGGGAGAAAGATTTGTGGTCAGATGAGACCAAAATAGAACTTTTTGGTCATAATTCCACTAAGCGTGTTTGGAGGAAGAAGAATGAAGAGTACATGTGCACATGGGACAGGACGAGTGCACTGCATTAAGGAGAGGATGACTGGGGCCGTGTATTGTGAGATTCTGGGGAACAACCTCCTTCCCTCAGTCAGAGCATTAAAGATGGGTCGTGGCTGGGTCTTCCAACAAGACAATGACCCAAAGCACACAGCCAGGAAAACCAAGGACTGGCTCCGTAAGAAGCATATCAAGGTTCTAGCATGAACCCAATCGAAAATCTGTGGAGGGAGCTCAAACTCCGTGTTTCTCAGCGATACCAAAATACCAAATATTAAAATTCATTTTCTCAGGTGTTCAAATACTTACTTGCCGCTATATCACACAAATAAATCATTAAAAAAATCATGCATTGTGATTTCTGGATTTTTCTTTTTAGTTTATCTCTCTCACAGTGGACATGCACCTACGATGAAAATTTCAGACCCCTCCATGATTTCTAAGTGGGAGAAATAGCAAAATAGCAGGGTGTTCAAATACTTATTTTCCCCACTGTATCAACATCAGCAAGTAAAAATTAACCAGGTTTTAAACTATGTTAACTATAGAGTATTATTTGTTTTAATTAAATTAGGTCAGTTTACACAGCATCTGCCTGAAGAATTTATTAATTCTTTCAAACACAGGCATTTTCAATAAAAATAATTATTTGTATAATTTTTCTTGAGTAAAATACTGAAAATGGGTCCTTATATGGGTTAACTGTATACTTTAACATATACTTCTTAAAATTTTCCTAAAGTTAACTCATACTGCATGTACACACACAGAGAGAAGTAAAGAGTTAAAAGAAGTAATAGTATATTAAAGTACAAAGCTTTAGTATTAAAGTATAAACCTTAGTCCTAGAGATTTCTTTATACTTTTCAGTATAAGCCAAGTCTACTCCACTATACTCTTCTTAAGCATCTAAACTATGGTACATAAAAAGTAAACCCCAAGCATTTTGCCTCAGTGTCAGTATAAGGAGAGTATACATTGCAGTAACCCTGTCTTACAATGCAGCAGAAGAAATACAGCAGAAGTTTTCCTTCTTGCACCCTGCACCCTTCCCATGATCACCTTCACAAGTAACGAGTAACCTGAAAAACAGCCTCAGGAAGCTAGTCTTAAACTTGTGTGCATTATATATGGTTGATCAATTTTTTCATTTACTTCTGCCGCTGTGTCTGGTATGGCGAGTTGAATTTAATTGTTCACCTGATAAACACCTTCTTACCCGCTCCCATGCCATTTAGATAATAAATCAGCCTCGGCATAGAAAGTTGCTGCTGTGATAAATACCTGAGGCAACAGCGTTCATTATTCCCCCATTATAACCGCTGGTGAATCAGTTTCATCTATTTAACGACTTGCTCTTTAAGGAAGTGAGAGCGAGCGGAGTCATGGCGTGGCGGCGTGGGGGACAAAGCTCCTCTCTGTGCACCCTGTAATTCCTATCAAATGCACGTTAAGTGGCACGTGGCCAAATTAGTGGCTGGAACCTGGCAGATATAATAGCTCGCCCAGCAGTGCGTACACAAGCACATGTCCCACTGTGTTGCACTGTATCCACCAATAACAGGATATTTAGATCCACACAAGGGTCTTCTTCATGCATTGTCGATAACCCCCCGACACAAACACACACACCCCACCCTTCCTGAGTCAGTGACTCTGCTTAGGTTCATTAGGGAAGATAATTCCACCGCAGACAGCAGGTCAGTGCGACGTGTCATTGCGACAGTGAGGCACAGACCAACAGCTAATTATAACTGTGAAGTCCTCATTATAATATCTAGCCTTCACAGTCATGGAATTTGTTGACCCACTGGTTAAATGGTCGCATGTCAACGATATGAGTAAACATCTGAGGGGAACCCGGAGCCTGCTTTTCTCGTCATGGCATCACCGGTTTACTCACTATCACTCACTTTACTTTGAAACAGCTTCAACTCCTATTACTTCTTTTAAAAAAAAACATAGAATGATAACATGTGTTCACTAGATATTTAAATTAATACGTCCCCTGATTTCACTTATCACATGCTTCTGTTCCAAAATGACGTTTATACCTTGATACTTTCCTATCCTCCTCTAGCTTTCTTGTTCTGCCTCTTGGTCCCTTTCTCTAGAAACCTACCTCTTCACATTACCCCCACCCCCCCCCCCCCTAGCCACACACACAGACACACACCCTCTGTCACCTGTGAGAAACGACAACACACACACTCTATTCATTACACACTGCTGCAGATGCTCAGTACCCCCTTCATCATATTAATTACTCTCATTGGAAGAGTGATTATCAGCCTCGTCAGAATCTATCACCACCCAGTTTCCACGGAGACCCGGTTCGGGTAAATAATCACCAGTGTTGGTAACGGGTTTCCGGCCCTCATCATTCCTATTGGGCTTTCCAGGGTGGGCCCTTAATACCCAGGGTAAGAACTATGCCCGCAGAGCCACATTCACCCTTGCCACCAGCTTGTGGAAAAAAGGGAGCTTGGCGGCCTGATCCAGAGGCTGCTGGTGCTGTTTTAAACCTGTAATGAGCTAGAGTGGAGGTACAGTAGTTTGATTGCAGCTCGGAGGAGAGAGAAACACATTCTGTGCTACAACATCAGCAAAGGTGAATGGAATGCGTGGACTGATATGTGTGTGGTAACAATGGTTTCACATGAAAATAAAATGATCCTAACAAATACATAAATCTGATGACAAATGTTCCTGAAGTGGTAACCAGTGGTAACATCACCATGCTAACTCGCTTTCAACTCCTAACATGCTTTTGTGGTGTGCTGGATGCTTATGGCATCTTTTTAACAACCACCATTATTAACTGCTAACAGCATTATCAAGAGTGTCAGATAGAAAAGGTTATTCAGTTCACACACAGCTCACAACACTTCAGAAACTTTATAATGTTTTATTATACTATTATTGTATTTATTTAATTTCATTGGGCTCAATTGACGTTGAAGTTTCTGGGAGCAATGAGTCAGATGCTCCCCATGCTAAAAGGGCCTGAAACTGGTTGGAAATTCTCCCAAAGTGTCGGAGAACAAGCACACCAGTATAATTGTGAACCAAGATTTCGCTATTGATTTCTATGTTAATTTGGTTGATCTAAATGTCTCTAGCTAACATACGGTTACAACATCAACGTGTCAGAAAACACCAAGTCCTCCATTTGATTGATGAACTGTGTTAACAACTGTCCATCATCCTGCTTCAGCCCTTGTATGAATGTGTGAAACTTTCCTTCTATCTTTTCTGTAAGAGTGAATGTACATTCCAAAAATCTCCTCCAGCTACATTAAGTAAGGAGGTTGAGGATGAGGTCATCATCATTAGTTGATGAAAGTACTTCTTTTTCTCCTGATGCATGAGTTGTTGCAAATTCTTCCACCTCTATAATAATACTATTAGTGAAGATGAAAATGGACAGAAAGATGACAAAGGGGAAATCCTGCAGTTTTATATTATCAAATATAACATTAGGTTTGCATATATATATATATATATATATATATATATAAATTCCCTTCTCACCCTTCCACGGGTGGTCTCATCCACTTTCCCAAGCTCGGGTCCTCTACCAGAGGCCAGGGAGCTTGAGGGTTCTGCGCAGTATCCTTGCTGTTCCAAGGACTGCGCTTTTCTGGACTGAGATGTCTGATGTTTTTCCAGGGATCTGTTGTAGCCACTCCTCCAGTTTGGGGGTCACTGCCCCGAGTGCTCCGATCACCACCACTGTCGCCTTCACCTTCCAAGCCTTCTCCAGCTCTTCTCTGAGCCCTTGATATTTTTCCAGTTTCTCGTGCTCCTTTTTCCTGATGTTGCCATCACTTGGTATTGCCACATCCACCACCACGGCTTTCCTCTGCTCTTTATCCACCACCACAATGTCTGGTTGGTTTGCCATTACCATTTTATCAGTCTGGATTTGGAAGTCCCACAGGATCTTAGCTCGGTCATTCTCCACCACCTTTGGAGGTGTTTCCCACTTTGACTTTGGGGTTGCCAGCCCATACTCCGCACAGATGTTCCTGTACACTATTCCAGCCACTTGGTTATGGCGTTCCATGTATGCTTTACCTGCCAGCATCTTACACCCTGCAGTTATGTGCTGGATTGTCTCAGGGGCCTCCTTGCACAACCTACACCTTGGGTCTTGTCTGGTGTGGTAGATCTGGGCCTCTATTGCTCTGGTGCTCAGGGCCTGTTCCTGTGCAGCCAGGATGAGTGCCTCTGTGCTGTCCTTCAGTCCAGCCCTTTCGAGCTACTGGTAGGATTTCTTGAGATCAGCCACTTCAGTTATGTTCCGGTGGTATATCCCGTGTAGGGGCTTGTCCTCCCATGATGGTCCCTCCTCCAGCACCTCATCCTCTGTCCTCCATTGTCTGAGACATTCACTGAGCACGTCATCTGTTGGGGCCTTGTCCTTGATGTACTTGTGGATCTTGGACGTTTCGTCCTGGATAGTGGCTCTCACGCTGACTAATCCTCAACCTCCTTCCTCACGGCTAGCGTACAGTCTCAGGGTGCTGGATTTGGGGTGGAACCCTCCATGCATAGTGAGGAGCTTTCGTGTGTCTGTACCTCTTGGGCACTGGTCTTTTCATTGCACCTCTCTGGGCCTCTGTCAGTTGGCTCACTTCAATCTGTGTTGCCTTGATTTTAGCCTCCAACCTTCGTTTCCATGGTGGGTATTGTTTCTCATGTCTCTCATGTCATCTCTTATAGCCAAGCATCTCTAGGATCACTGCTGCTGAAGTGTACAGCTCATTGGTTTCAGTGATTGTTGTGGTAGGGATCGCTCTCAATGCTGCATTCACATCTTCCAAGAGACCTTCATATGGTACTTCACTTAGCCGTTGTAAGTGGCATCGGGGTTGCCTTGTGTTCATCCTCGCCCTGATCATGATCATGTCTTTCAGGTCAGTCGCTGCCTCGTTCAGCGTGATCGCCCTTGTTGGGGTTGTGTTCCCAATCTCTGATTGGGGAGTTAGTGTTAACTCCCCTCTGACCTGGCGTCCTGGCTCCCCTTTGCCATAGCATTTGTGTTGTATCTCGTCAATCTCAAGTTCTGATAGCAGTTGCCGTTTGTGGATGTTGGAACACTGAGCTACTAGTTGTTTCGCCGTTAGCCTCGACTGTGGGTTTCGAAGTAACCATTCATCCCACAGTCTTTGCATGTAACCCCTCTGACTAGGGTAACTTGAGTAGTAGCATTCCAACAGAGCCTTGTTCTCGCATCTCAGCCATTTCCGCCTTGTTCCAGTAGCCCATTTCTCATCAAGGTGCTCTGGTTCCCCAGCACCTGACGCAGACCTTGTTAACCCGGGCGACGTCTGAGCCGGTGTCTCATGTATTTCTTTGTCTCTCATCATTGTATGAGGTGGGCAGTATATATATATATATATATATATATATATATATATATATATATATATATATATATATATATATATATATATATATATATATATATATATATATATATATATATATATATTTATATTTATATATATATATATATATATATATATATATATATATATATATATTTATATATATTTATATATATATATATATATATATATATATATATATATATATATATATATTTATATATATATATTTATATTTACATGTGCTGATTTAAGCAGGAGAACCTTTCGTGCCATGCATGATTTCAAATCATGACGTCTTAGTGTAGTGTCCTACAGTAACCTTGGAAACGTTGGTCCCAGTTCTTTTCAGGTCATTGACCAACTCCTGTCGTGTAGTTCCGGGCTGATTCCTCACCTTTCTTAGAATCATTGAGACCCCACGAGGTGATATCTTGCATGGGGCTCCACTCAGATTGAGATTGACCGTCATGTTTAGCTTCTTCCATTTTCTAATGATTGCTCCAACAGTGGACCTTTTTTCACCAAGCTGCTTGGCAATTGCTCCGTAGCCTTTTCCAGCCTTGTGGAGGTGTACAATTTTCTCTCTTGTGTCGTTGGACAGCTCTTTGGTATTCGCCATGTTACAAGTTAAAGTCTTGCTGATTGTATGGGGTGGACAGGTGTCTTTATGCAGCTAACGACTTCAAACAAGTGCATCTGATTAAGGATGATACATGGAGTGCAGGTGGACTTCTAATGGGCGGACTAACAGGTCCTTCAGGGTCAGAATTCTAGATGACACACAGGTGTTCAAATACTTATTTGCTGCTATATCACACAAATAAATCATTAAAAAATCATGCATTGTGATTTCTGGATTTTCCTTTTTAGTTCATCTCTCTCACAGTGGACATGCACCTACGATGGAAATTTCAGACCCCTCCATGATTTCTAAGTGGGAGAAATAGCAAAATAGCAGGGTGTTCAAATACTTATTTTCCCCACTGTATATATATATATATATAAATAAGTGTAAGTCCGGTGACTTACCAACTGAGCTATCCAGCTGGTTATATATATATATATATATATATATATATATATATATATATATATATTTCCTTTCCTTGCAATAACTAAAGTTTCTGATTCTTAATACTTGAATAAAGCACAACCAAACCCAGTTTTGCTCCCGATCTATTTTTTAAATACGCACACTTGTATGCGTGTGTGTTGTTGGAAGGCGGACGTACGTATGGTAGTAGAGGAGGATATGTATATAAAACTTAGCGCCCTATCACCAGGTGCACCCTATGTGTGTGTTAAATACAGAAATGACACATAAGTGAAACTGCGCCTTTTCATACGGTGTGCCCTTTGGTCGTGAAAATAAGGTAAATTATACTGTGTAACTTGTACTTGTAGTTACTTTGCAACTTTGAAAATTCAGTTGTACTTGCCTAAAAGGACTGGCTTAATCTTTTTGGACACCAAAATCTCAAATAGTAGGTTACCCAAAACACTGTGGGTCTATGTGTGTTCTATTTTAAACTATATAAAGTAATTAGGTGGGTGGCCCCGAACAAATTTAATACAGACATTGCAATTAAAACTAATTATAAGCATAGTATCTTTTATAATAGCAAATATACAATAGCTGGGATCACCATAGGAGCATAAAATCTAAAACAGGGGTGTCAAACAAGTGGTCTGGGCACCACACCTCTCTAAAGGGTCCAATCAGGCCCACTTTGTACTGACTGTACAAAGTGTGACACAATTTTAGTTCCTATTTTATTAAAGAAATGTGAAGTCAATGAGAATTTTTCAAGCTTCAAGGGATAAAATATTCACCTGCTGCTTAAAACGCTAAATATTATTTATTGAGTAAATGGTTTGTAGTGAAATGCATCAGTAGACTGACTGGATACAGAATAAATAAGACATTGATGTTGAAATTGTGCTTTTACTATGTCACTCTGTCACCTGTTTTGTAAATTGAAGGTTAATTAATTGTGTAATTAGTTATACTGTAATTTGTAGGTATTGTTACTTATGGATTTATTTCTACTTGGTCCACTTAGGATTAAATTGTGCTGGATGTGGCCCATGAACTAAACTGAGTTTGACAAGCCTGATCTAGAAGGCATTAGGTATTCTGCACTGAATATACCAAACTCCAGTCTGTACGACTTAGTTGTCCTGAGCATAGCAACTCTGTAATGGCCTCATCTTGTTCTGTTTAAAGCTCTCTTCATGGCCAATTGACCTGATACCTCATTCTTGTCTCCTGCTAATTGAACAGAGAAGGAACACGAGACAGAGGGAGAGATAGAAGGAGAGCGGAGAAAATTAGGGGGGAGGGAAAGAGTGATGTGATGGAAGATGGGTGAGAGGAGGGGAGCGGGGTTTAGCACGCAGGGCCTCATTGATTCGGGTGGTGAGAGGCGCAATGTTTCTCTCCTGACGCTTGCATGCATTAGAGCTACATAAACACCCATAATTGGTTCATTTAGGGCAGAGGGGAGGGAAAACGGCACAACGGCTCGCAGACATGATTGCAGACACGCTCGCAGACATGCTCGCTTGCCGTTGTTGTTTTGCGTGCGCAGAGAGAAAAGAGGAACAAAAATTAAATGAAAAAAAGAATTGAAAAAGAATCATTTCAAGTGGTTGACTTGCAGAGTGGTTGGTGTAGGTGGATGGAGGCCTGTGAATGTGTGTGTGTGTGTGTGTGTATGTGTGTGTCTTATAATGTCCCAGTGCTGTACTAAGCAGGAATGATAAAACCATCCTCGGAGACTTAGGGATGACAATAACACTCACTTCAGGGAGAGGAATAAATGGGAGGGACGCTGCTGACTGTGACAAATTAGCTCTCAAATATGGTGCCACCGATTGGCTGTGGGCGTCAGCGGGGAGAGGCACGGTTGGCTGGATGAGGTGATGGATAGTTATTATGCCATTCTAATAAAAGAAGATGCAACTTTGGGGCTTTTCAGCTCAATGATAATTTGGGAATGCTGCTCACTGCTCAGCACTGTCATATGGAATGCTAGGAATGTGTGCGCTCTCCATTTTTGCATTTCTGAACCTGTGCTGCAACATGAAAGACAAACCGCGGCAAACCAAAAGAGCCGCCACAAAAAATGAGAGGATGGTAGGGGCTTGCTGTGTGCCGCACTGACATCACCAAGCCCGTCTCTTGTTCTAGAGTGTGTGCGTGTGTCCGCAATCCATCAGGTCATAAGATCCCCTGACAGGGCATAACCGGCACCCCCCCCCACCCCCACCCCAGAGGACCGTGTCGGTGGCTGAATGGAGCGTGCCCTGGACGTGGAATAATGGGATTCCTCGGCCCTGGCTGTCATCTTTTATCTGACACTCTCACCCCGCGCAGCTGAATCTTCATCTCTCTGTCTCATGTCATGCACCTCACACACACACACACACATTGAACTCTCGCACTCTGGGCCACAAATAAATTTGTGTTCTCTGCCAATGCCGATGCTGTACCAACATCGCTGAATCTACATATCGTTGACATGTCCAGATGCTAAGTCATCATTATGTCTCTTTCCAAATCTCTTTGCCAAACACACACACACACACACACACACAGACATACACATGGGCAGGCAGGTCACAGTGGCCCCAGAGCACTGGACAGTTCTAAGCAGGTAAATATAACAAGGACAGGCTTTATTAAAATAGGAAAAAGCTCTGTTCCTGTCAGTCGTAAGCATGACTGTTCCTACAGTCTCCACAGCTCAGCGTTGTGTCTTTTCTGTATCATATTTAAACTACTATATCTGTACATAGGCGTTGTGGTTTTATTTAAAGGGGTTATTTTTTTATAAATAGACTAGGGAAATTGAATTGTTGAGTTGAGGAAATGGCAAAATAGAGCTCCTTTTAATGTCACAGTTTAAAGAAGGTACCTGCAGGGTGATTTGTGCACATGAACAATTGTGTGCACCCTTTTGTAATTTACTACTATTCCTGGTCTATAAAAAGGGAGAAGGTGTGTATATGTCATGTCTTTTCAAATGTAACTGTCCAGCAGATTACCGCCTTATTGCCTCCGAATCAATACCTTTGAGTTGGTGAAAAATGAAGGCGAGTGCTTCCATCTCAGGCAGCCACGGCATCTGTCACACATAGGCGGCCTCAACCTGGTGCAGTTTTACATGCATGTTCATGATGGTGTTCAGTGTGAAAAGATTATTGGTAACAAGAGAACGGGAGAGACAAAGGAATGGAAGTAGAACCTGGCCTGCGTTGCATAATCTCTCTTGCCCTGTCACCACCACAGATCCTACACAAGAAAGCATCCATACACATCAGTCTCTTCAGTTCATTGATCCCATTAACATCTACACAGGGTAAGTATTCCCCCCCACCACCACCACGTCACCTCACCCTCACTCTATAACCGGGATCAATATTGATTAGCATGTTTAAACTGAATGTCTTTGACCATTTGCTTCTGGAACTCTTATATGCTAAAAAACGTGCGTTAAGGTTGTGGGAATTTTTATTAGAGAAAAGGAGCAGGAGAGATCAAATGGAGGAAAAGATATTAAAAGTCTGATAAAGATATGAGAGGCTAATCTGATCTTCACTTAGTAGTTAGTAAAATGAGGTCTGAATATCCCAAACTCCAAAACTGTCAGCGGCTTGAACGGTGCTTGCTTCAGACTGGCTTCAGCATTGCTGTCTGGCTGCTTCCTGCCCTTTACCTCACTCCCCTATCCCATGCCTCAGCCCCCTTTCAATCACACCTCTCAGATAGCCCCATGATCACAATCGACACTCAAATGATGGAAGTGAATAAAACTCATTACTGACAGTCAGCGTGAGCCATGGCTGGGCTTTAAAAGTAGTGTCTGGCCCGCGGCCGTCCATCCCTCAGCCATGCTTTATGATGGGAGACCTAGTCGGGCTCCCGTCACCTTTCAGCACCAATCTCTATCAATCCACACCTGGGGGGGGGGGGCACCACTTCTCTAACACCCCTCCCTCCCCCTCCCAACTCACCCCTTGTCAGCCATCTGACCGCGTTTTCATGGCCAGGACTTTTTTTTCCCTAAAGTTGTGGGGTTGAGCAAGTGGCGTCATGAATTCTTGCTTGTCCGGGGTTAGAATATGTGGTTGTAGCAATAAAACAAAAGAGCTTCTCCTTTTTTTAAAAAAATGTTTTAATTAAGCACCCATTGCCAACCTCCGGAAAGTAGCACTAATTATTTCCTCACACTGGTCGAGGAAATGGATAGACAAAAGAGTCCTGTGGTCACGATCTGCTGCTACTTGTGTCCTTATCACACCGCTGCTGTCCATACCCTCCACCTGACTATACTAACCACTGCCTAAACAAGTCTTTGCCCAATGTAAACTGAGCCAATCCGGTGACTCACACTTCATTTTCAGACCTCCTTGTAACTGGTCCTGTACTCGTAAAAACCTCGGCGCAGTGTTTACAGAAACACAGGAGCGGCTCACCTCTGATCTGCCCCAGCGATACAGGGGGAAAAAGAACGAGAGAGAGACAGAAACAGAGAGAGGAAAGGAGACGCCAGGGGTTAAAATGATTGCAGGACAAACTCATAAAAGTTCCATTAACCCGTGAGGAGTTAAAGAGGCCCTGTTTTCATCCAGCAGACAGTCGTCACAAACAGAGCATCACTATAAACTGCGTCCTCCTGCCTTTCCCTCCATGTTACTCTTCATCTCTTTGAGCACTCGCACCCACGATCCTGTTTTTCTTCCTTTCGAATATCCTTTTCTTTGTTGCTTTTTTAAGTATTCAATTAATTTGCTCCGCTATAGGCATAGTAAACAACCACCGATCTATAAAAACAATGGGATTCACTATTGCCTCTCTTCCTACACTCTTATCCTGCTTTTCCACCCCTCCCCCTTACTCCTCCTCAGCTGACCAAAACAGGACTCCCTCATTACGCTCCCTCGCCAGTCTTCAATCTTTGTTCCTGGTCCATGACTCACAACCTGGAGACGCCATGGTCTGTTTGTCTGTCTTAATAATCTGTCCCATTTATGCCTTGTTTCTATACTGCTTTCAAGTTCATCTGTTTTTAAACACAGTACCCTATGATTATGCTCAGCTTTTGACACTCTGAAAATCTGAGATTGCTTTGTTTTAATTTATTATTCTATTTAGGCTTTACTTCAAAACCATTTTTTCTTTCAGTTGTGTTATGGCTTTTTATTAATTTGTTCCAAAGCGAAACCTCTGTGTCTGCCACAGGAAACAAAAAGCATTTTTATCCATTTCCCGGAAAGGAGAATCCTTACATATTATAACATGCTGTAAGTGTTAAGGTTCTCCTGAATAAGGCAACATAAGCAGTACATCAGTGATGGAATGTAACAAAGTACATTTATTCAAGTTCTGTACCTAATTATATTGGACTTTGCACTTCTACCTCACTACATCTGAAGAGAGAAATAATATACTTCTTGTCGTCAGGACCAGAACAGAACACAGGACTCAGGCGCAGAGTTGGAGGGGCAAACAGGCTTTATTGGGTACCAGTAGGAAAACCTCTCTCGCAGTGAACAAAATTAAGTGGCTATGAAGACTCTCAACTATCTCTGGCTATAAATCTGTCGAAGACTATAATTCTATCTATGACTATGAACCTATCTATGAGTCTACCTATGACTCTATCTATAACTAGGAATCTAGGACAAGGCGAGATGCAGACAAGGGATATGCAGACAATATACAGTATACACAGGGTAATAGGGAACAGGTGGAAACAATCAGGGTGGGCAAGACAATCAGACCGGTGACACCTGAGGAAGAGCAATACTCTGACCAGTATTTTATAAGTAAAACACATGATAAGTTTTAAGAAATTGATTGATTGATTTTTCTTCATTTAAGTACTCAACAATATAAGTTAATATTATATTTGCTGCTTATGTGAATGAATGAGTTGATATTATTAAGTCGTTTAGTTAAGTCTTTTATTTAAATAAGATTTTGAATGAAAGACTTTAACTTTAATTTTACTTTTCAAATAACCAACAATTGGAAGCAACCAGCAGCTCTTTCAATGTACTGGTGCATCAGATAGGAAACTTTTAAAATTTAATGGACATTTTTATCCTATGTTTACATTTTTCTTGTGATGTCATCCTCTAAAATAATCCTGATGATCGTTTGTGGAGATATTTTGTTAACATCAACACAAACACACACACACACACACACACACGGATGACCCAACCTCTACCTTGTCAGTCACCACAGTTTTATAGTTTTTGGGGAGGTCGGCTCCCAGCCAAACACTCTGAGTGTTCTTTTAAATCATCCATTAAGGCACTAAGCACAGACTCTTAGCTCGTCTTCTGATGCCCTCACTATCTGGTACCAATATCTCCACTGCTCCTTTTCCCATGGTGTAATCTTACCTCAGTACACACACACAGTCATACACACTACCTGACCTGCTTGGTAGGAACTCAAATATCAAAACAAGCATGCTTCTCCTGTGGGAAGTTCTTCCCAGACAACTTTACAGACTTCTGCCCATATTTATTATGAGGTCATTATATTCAACCCTTTGGTTAAGCTGTGATTACCATAAGCTATTTGTGTTCAGGGAGTTGATGTCACAAAACCACAACCATTGATCAGCAACAGTCGGAGGTCAGCAGGACGACTCAGCACTTCACAGGTTGGAGGACGAGGGGGTTAGAGTCAGAAGGACAGGGGGTTGGGAGACAGAGGAGTCAGAAGGAAGGGGAAGCCCAGACCCCCCTGTTCCCCCAGGACAGGGCCAGTGAATAGGTATGGTGGTCAAGGGATGGCGGCATAATGAGGATACATCACTGTGGCAAAGAGGTGCTCTATCACAGGCACACACACACACACACACACACACACACAACAACAACAACACACACCTACAGTGCTGACATCAAATGTGGTAACAGCCCAAGCTATTACCACTTTAAACGATGACATGCTGCACCCTGAGTGATGTAAGTCCAGTGAGAATGTGGGAATAGGCATTTTTTTTCCGATTCCCTTCGCGCTATTTTTGATGATTCTCTGCAGGGGCACAACCGTTCCTGACGCCCTCAGCCACCGCCATTGCTGAGCAGTATAGTAAAATGAGGTGTGGAGAGAATTGGCTCGATTTGCAAAGCCATTGGCTGCCGCCGGGATCATAAAATGGTAACACTTCGTCATGAAACAAAGTGCTTATTAAATAATTTCAAACAAAATTGCACAACAAAAAAAACATCTCTGGGGAAAACAGCTGAACAATCAAATGTAATAAGTTGATAATCATCACAACGCTGAGTAAGACTTTTGAGAGATCCTGGCAGCTGAGCTCTGCCGGAACCATCAATAAAGTGACACTTGACCTATTATTTGGCCATTAGGTTAACTTTAAGTGAGAATTGCACACCAGCGGGAGGCTTCTCTTTGTTTCTTAATTGAACTTGTGATTGTTGCGACACACACACAAAAAGAGGAATTCTGAAAGTGATAAGTTAAGAGTATGTCTGCTTCTAGAAATTATAAATGTGGGGAGATCAGTACAAAGAGCAGCAACTATAAAAGTTGAATGCACTAATTTTCAATTTGCAAATTTTTATTAAACTATCCTGAAAACTATACTGAATGTACAGCACTTTGTGCTTTTTCTCACTGAACTCTTTTTTTAAAAATCCCGTAATTTGCTCTTTTCCTAAGTTATATTTGAAGCTTTATATCCCTAACAATGTTTTTTGTTTGTGGTTTTAGGCCCTTCAAAATCATTTCAATATAAAAATCTGGAGTACTAGAAAGAACAGGGTAATAATATGACGTATTAATATGTCTCATTAGTAATAACAAGCCTCTTCTCTGATTGGGATTTGAATGGCTGTAAATAGGAGGCAGGCAGGGGGGTGACTGAAAAGAGATAGCGACCACAATTTTGGAAAACCACTTCTACAGCATAGATCTAGTATAATAACAGTTCCTTGATTGGACAAAAACACATTCACCTTTTGGGCTCTGCTGAGTACTTCTCCGAGTCCTGATGTAAAAGTAATCTCCAGGTTCATTATGACATCTATAAATAGAAATTTTACATTATAAACTGAAATTGAGAAATACAAATCATCTCCAAAAACAATAATAATGCATGTGTCTTGTTTGCCACTGTTGATAGGCTAAAAAATCTTCCTGTATCAGTAGCCCCTGAACTTCTATCCACTAGGACCTGCAATTAGTTAGGCTCCTTCTATACTGACAAAATTCTAAAAATTAGACAAACAGTCATCACCTCTGTGTCAGGTACAGGATAGGTGTCATCCCAGTGTAAATACAAAATCAACTTTTAATGGCATGAAAAAAATTGATCCAATCAACCATAAAAACCTAGAGGACATTATACAACATCTGAAAGTCTCTGCCTGTTGTCTGGATATTCTGCCAACAGGTTTCTTTCAAAAAGTTGCCCTGAAAACTGCACTCATTGATCCACTTTTAATAAAGAACAATTTAGACAATTCAGTAATGTGTAACTACAGGTACATATCAAAACTACCATCTTAAGTAAAGTCATTGAAAAAGCAGTCTTTATACAGGTGACTAATTTCATGGCACTGAACAACTGTTTTGATGTCTTCTATTCAAGTTTCCTACCACACCAAAGCACTGAGACACCCCTGTTAAGTTCTTCAAGGACATCCAACTAAATACAGACAATGGCAAAATTGATCCAGCAATACTAAAATTAAGTTTTAGTATTGCTGAATCTCAGTGCGACATTTGACACAGTTAAGCACAACATATCATTAGAGCTATTGAAGAAATAGTTGGAACTTACTGGCACAGCACTAAAGTGGTTTGAATCCTACTTAGAAACATAACCTGTGGGGTCCTCCAAGGTTCAATTTTGGGGCTTCTACGATTCAACATATACATGCCCTCATTAGGTAAGATTATGAGGGAAAACAAGATTAAAAAAGGAATGTTTAAATCAGCACTTTTAAATCAAATTTTAAACCTTGGATTTTTCTCTTATAATCAACTGTTTTAATTTGTATTTTAATGCTTTAAAATGTTTTATGCGAAGCACTTTATTACTTTGTTGTTGAAATATGCTATGCAACTTGCCATGCCTAATAAACACAAACTAATTTCTCATCTCCCTCTCGGTATGAACCCAATGGAAATTACTGTAAATGCTGAAATGCTGCACTTTTTGTTGCAACTGAGAAAGTCCAATACTGGTGAACTTCTGTAATATATCTTAGTTATCTCAGTCATAATTGACCTCAAATCCATGAAATATAATCATGAGTAAAATGAAAACGGTGTGGAGAGATCAACACTCTGATCAACCTCTTAGCTCCCCACCAGCTGTTATACAATAGTTGACACTTAACAACTTTACAGCCAGCCCCACTTTAAACCTTTTTCAATGTAATCAATAGATAATCATTGTTTAATATGATATTTTCACAGTTATGTGTTTGTTGTTTGCACAAAGCCTTGTTATCTCACACTTTGTCCAATCTGACACTTGGGGTATGTTTCTGTGTAACTGTAATCTTCTACACAGTGCTCTTCATGTTGTCAGGACTTCTCCTTTCAGTGTCCTGTGAACTCTGACATCTATGTTCTGCACCCGCCTTAATGAACTAAAAGTATTAGTAATAGTAAACACAGAAAACGGGAATACTGGTATTAAACTATAAAACTGCACAGTGGGAGAATGAAATGAGATTGAGATTCTTAACATGTTCATTCAGATGTGGAGTCAAGGTGCAGCATCTCCGGGAAATCCTGATGAATAAAGGATAATGGATAAAGATTTATAATCATTATCTTAAAATGTGGGTCAAAATCATTACATTTAATAGATATTGTTAGTGCAGACAAATGATTACAAGTTATATGTTCTGTAGGTTTTTTAAGGAAAAAATTACCTTAAGTCGGGCTAAACATTGAAAGAATCATTTACTTATAATTTTTTAAATACAAATGATCAGTTATGAGTACTTTGTGGCCACATTTTATACTGCATATATATAATATTTTATTAAGAAACAGGAAAATCGTAATAAAACGGGGAACCTTTAAATTATAGGAGAGGAAAGAGGACATAGGGGGATTTTTGACTGAAATCTAGGGCTACTCCTCTGTACTGGAAATATAAACCCCTGGGTTTTCTCTACTAGATCCCACCCAAAACTCAGAAGAATACAACAACGAATACAACAACGAATACAACAACGAATACAACAACGAATACAACAACGAATACAACAACGAATACAACAACGAATACAACAACGAATACAACGAGTTGGTGACTTTGTCCACTCTTCTTCTATGACAGCACAACAAAATACTTTTATATAGATTTGCTGGAACAACAAAATAAGAACTTTAAATCTTGTGTTGAAATCACTGAGATGCTGTTCATATGAGAGTGGACAGAGTGGCAAGAGTGGCAATCAAAGAGATAGATGAGCTAAGGAATAGTGTGGAGTTTGCTCATGAAAAACTGGAGTCAGGACAAAGTTCTACATGAGAATAGAAAACAACTGAAACAACTGAAAGAGTATTTGGCAAAATCTGTTCAGTCCCTAATGGGATTGAAAAAAAATAGTTTATCTAAAAAATAATCACTGAAGAACAACATAATTATTGATGGTGTCCCTGGGAATAATGGTTAAAATTCTGAAAAATCTGAAATTAAAGTCCAAGAAACACTTGGAAAGGAGTTGGGCTTGAATGTAAAGGATATATCTACAATAGACACCTAGAGTCAGGATGATTGATGAAAGGAAGCCATCGATGAAACTGGGGCAATTGATCTACGTTAATGAAGACTATGCCGACTTTTCCAAGTAGAAAAGGAAGGAGTCTAAGGACTGAATAATTGCAAAAAATAGTAATTTATAGAGCCAAAAAATACTGAAATATTTTATCTTTAAAATCAAAATTAAAAAATAAATTATCTTTTAAAAAGCCCATGCAGAGGCATTTTCTGATATGTAGAAGAGTGTGAAAAAGGTTGACTCTGTGTATGTTTGTGTACAATTTTGAAAGGACTTTAATGCAAATCTTCTTTTCACTATTGTGGTTTTCCTCATTGAAATTTTTATATAAACAATAGCTCTTTATTTTAGTATTATGTCCTTATCTGTATGTAAAGAATGTATGTATGTATGTATCTTCTTTTCTTTTTTCGTTCTTTAGTGATGCAAATTGATGACGTGTGTTTTACATTTTGTATAAGATCTGGTCTGTAAGGTGTAGACTCAGGAAGACCAGCAGGCTGTCAAGGCTTTCGGCTGATGGGGATCCTTAAATAGGCAAAAAATGAACAAATACTCTTTAACTATCGGCTTAAACTCCAGGAGTACCATAGTAACAAGAAAGGAAAATTAATGTACATATATATATGATTATTAGTTCTATTGTGTTACTGCAGACGTTGTATACGTTTTGTTTTTATGTATCTTAGATGTATTTTTTATGCTATAATATTGGTGATGGGGTTACGTAACATAAATTCTTATTGTGTATACAAGGTTCTAAAAATAAAAGAAAGGTATTTCAATTTCATTAAAAAATGGGCAGACTCTGTATGTGTGAGTAATCAGTATAACTGTTTACTGTGTATTATTTTAATTTCTTTTCCCACTGAAATAAGTTCCTACTTTTAGGGGCTTTTGAGGTTTTTGGGTCAAACCTGCTGAATGTAGTGTGAATGCGGTCATAGTCAGTTTTAGATAAAGGGCATCTGGATGAGTTCATTATATCAATATGAAGCAAAACACACACACATACATACAGCATCTGCTCTCAATGAAATTTGGCGAAGTAAAACCCCTTATTAGGCCCAAATGTAGCCCACAATTATTTTCTTTTTTGTCTTGTGTCCAAAGAAGAAAACAGTCTGCACTCTACAACATGAATATGACTCAATCTCTCTAAATGTGGAACATTTTAACTTGCACTTCTGATCCTTTCATCTGATTATAAATGTCCACTTTGCAGTCGGGAAGACGCACATAAAACCCTGTGAAAAGGTCTTCAAATGACCAAAATGTTGACGATTTAAGATTCACATCCGCAATCCAAACCTGTTTCTGTTTTTTCTCCCCTTGTATGTCATATAAGAACATATAAGCAGCAGCAGGGCCATTTTCCTGCTGCATAGCTGTCCCCGGTGCACCGTAAATAATGTTGATAAAGACGCTGCCAAAAACGACTCACGCGTGCCCCCCTCCGCCCCCACCCCCCTCCCCGCGATTGATTTAACATGACCTCCGTTTTCCAAATGATATTGGAAGCCTATTTAAACAGATGAAGGTCTAAATTGTCTTGCTTGTATGCGCATTAATCTCCCATTCGTCATCATTACCGCGCGATTGGTCCGTCAACGCCTCCGCCAGCCCCTCAGCGTTACGGCGGGGGTCTGTAAATTAGGATGTAATCCAATTTAAACAGCGGCAGCAGCGGCGGCCGCGGATCAATTTGGTGTTTTTTTTTTAATTTGCTGTCGGTGGACAGCTGCACTGCACTGCCCTTATCAAAATGCTTTGTGCTAGTCGTGGGAGCTTGGAATCCCTGAGCCAATTCACACTAATAGGATCTTATAAGGCTGACGTAATTGCTGTTATGCGCGCAATCTACGCGCCCATCAAATCTTGAAGCGCGGTCATGGAAGCAATCTTCCAGCGATTAAATGGCATGTTGATACCGGATTAGGCCGCAGAGGATTCAGCCGTATAGGCCTTTCCGGTTTGGGGGGGTGCTTGTCCACGTGCGTCGCTGGGTAAATGTGATGTTGTAATTTGCCTCACTTTAATGTCTCAGTCTGGCACAGAGTGGCGCGGATTTAAAAGATGATCGTATTGTGCTGCTGCTCCTGTCTAACCGACAATAAAACACAAAAATCAGCTAGAAGCTTTCCCGGGCTTTTAAGCGCACACAGGCGCACACATACACACACGCAAGCCTTTCATCTTGAAACCAGGATCCAGGATTTTTTTTGGACAGACTGCTCCTTTGAATATTCAGCTCCGGTCTGATCTGTTCGTCTCTGGCCCTATTTTTTATTATGCGCAAACCAAATGCTACTTTTTTTCCCTCAGCATTACCCGTGCGTCCCTATCAGGCTTATAGACGCGCGCACCGCTTGATAGTTTACATAAATCTGCCTCGCGGTTTCTCCTCGACCCGAGCGTCTTTAAACGGTGTATTATTCCAAACATATGCATTTTAATAAGCTCGGTCACACTTACAAGAACCGCAGTTAATAAGGCCATCAATCAAACGCGAGCGAGGGGAGGGATAGAGGAGAGGGGGGCGCGTGGTGTTGCGTAGCCTGAATCGGGTGAACCTTTTACCTCAAGGATGAAAACCGCGCGGAGTTTAGTCTGGTCTACACGTTTTGATGTGCAATTTTTCATTCGAAGGGGACAGCACGCAGAGATGGCTATATAGATGCTGTAGAAACAAATGATATTCTTTGTTTGTTAGATTAGATTATAGTTGCAATTAAGCGAGTGGCCACTATTTTTTCCAGGTCGACTTCAAGATCCTTATAGGCTAAAGGCCGGCTATTTCTCCGCACATTAACCTGATTTGTGGATCTGCAGGAACTCGCTCCGAAACTTTTTTTTAGCCTGGTCCTCGCAGGTCAAATACGGCCAATTAAGATCCCCTCTTGATTGGCGTCGGGCCACTGAACGATCGATCTCTTTGCATTTTTTTTCTCCAATATCTTCAGACAACTAATTCTGTCGTGTCTATTAAGTGGTTGGAGAGAAAATATGAGTGGCTTTAACGGAGCCCGGGGACCACTTAACAGCCACGGTCAATCTAGTGGTGCCACTAGATTGACCGGGGTGGGGGTGTCCATGTGCGTCGCTGGGTAAATGTGTGTGGGGGGGGGGGGTTGAGAGGAAATTTTGTGTTATTATTAGAAGAAGCTACATAGATAGATAGATAGATAGATAGATAGATAGATAGATAGATAGATAGATAGATAGATAGATAGATAGATAGATAGATAGATAGATAGATAGATAGATAGATAGATAGATAGATAGATAGAAACCTGTGCAAAAAAGACGAAACAACTCGATCTGAAAGGGAAAACTGTTTATATTTAGAATTGATTTTCTGGCTATTTTTTAAATAAACTCTAAAGGTGTTTTAGAAGACAAACACTTTTGATTGATTCTTTTGACTGTGTTTATTTTTTCAAATTAGACGTTGAATGACATCCTTGCCAAAAACAACAAACAACAACAACAAACAACAAAACAATCAACGAAGTAAAAAAAAAATGTATTAGAAAAAAAAAACTGTCTGCTTTGTCCATGTAATATTCCATTAAATATGGCGCCACTGTAGCAGTGCAAAGGGAGAAAACGTTTTTAAATATAAGAAATCTATGGGCCGATATATTAATCACATTTTCATCAGATTTAGGAAGTGGCTCTCTAAAGGGGAGTGAGTGATGGCCTTAACAATGATCAGATTTTCTTTTTTCTTCATTTTGATTGTCCCCCTCTCTGCCCCTCTCCATCTTTTTCTTCTTCTTCATCATCATGCCTTCCTCCCCTCATCCGGACCGCGAGCAGCGGGGGCTGTAATCCGTTCCCCTGACGCCTTGTTACCTTTTGGCAGCAAACGATCCCTTTCCCCCGTTTTATCAATAATTCAACACTCAAAAAATCAGCGGGTCGTACATACACATCACTTTTACTAATTTTCACCAGCTTCTGCACGACTTCCGTGCCCGGGCCGCCGCCGCCGCGCGCAAAGGGCCCCGGTGTTTGGAGAGATGTGCGCAGAGAGACTTGAGACCCGGCCGCAGGTCCGTTAACAACCCCCGTAAGAAAAAGGAAAAAAGAAAAGTGGAAAGCACCATTCTTGCGTAACTAACAATATATGTAGGTGGTTCCGGACGCGTAAAGAGACGACAAATAGATAATGATCAACAAAACAAAAATAAAAAATAAAACAATATACATAAACAAAAAACATAAACTCCATCCATCACGTAGATTTAAACGTTTTCCTGGATCCACCCTCCCTCACTCTCGTCCTCAAATAGTTAATCTATATCTTTCAATACGCGTCTGTGTCCGTTGCAGTCATGTTTCAATCCACAGGCCTGCCTTTGCGACGGGATTATTATTTTTTCAGTAACGAAAAGATCTCCATTGTGCGTCAAAAAGATGAAAATCTGGCTTAATTATCCGGCCCCCAAGTTTACACCGACCTCATGCTGTTTTCAGTCTTGATAGTGTTATCATACGTTAGGATAAAAAGCTGAAGTTTAAAGGCTAATATGAAACAGTAGTTGGTGCTTTGGGTTTTATCTGGTTAGAGGCACTTCCTCCCTCTGGTCTAACGTTACAGATGAGGATTTGCTGAGCACTGAGGGCGTGAAGGTAACAAAGGCGTC
This sequence comes from Eupleurogrammus muticus, assembly GCA_036785175.1. Taxonomy (NCBI): domain Eukaryota; kingdom Metazoa; phylum Chordata; class Actinopteri; order Scombriformes; family Trichiuridae; genus Eupleurogrammus; species Eupleurogrammus muticus. The sequence continues at coordinate 1,119,790 of JAYKQN010000020.1, forward strand.
AGTCCTGCTGCTCGGGGAGCACGTGAAGTCCGATCCGGAAGGCCTGGACGAGATGCTGGACTGGCTGGAGTGGCAGGCCAGGCAGGAGCAGGGGCTCCCGCCGGGGCCCAGGCCGTGCGTCGGACCCGGGTACACAGACGGGTGTCTGAAGGCGCAGAGGAGTTCCGGCCTCTGGTACGGGTGGGACAGCATGCGGAACCCATCGAGGGAGCGCAGGGGGTTGGAGAAAGGGGTGGCGGCCGAGGCCGAGCCAGCGCCCACGCTCAGGTGGGAATAGTAGGGCAGCGGTAGGTGGGACGGGAAGGGGTAGGGCAGGTTGCCAGTGGCCGCCGCGTGGCTCATCATGTAGGTGTAGAAGGCCGGGTCGGCGGGGTGAGGCCACGTCATGGCCAGACGCTGGCGCTTGTCCTTCATCCGGCGGTTTTGAAACCACACCTGCGGAAAGAGGGGGGGCAGAGACTGGCCGAGTCACTTATTAACGAAAATGGAAAAAGAAAAAAGGCAAAACAAATCATACTACTGCAGCTCTGCTTATAAGGAGGCGTGTTTAAAGCTGTAACCCCGTAGCCGGGAGGTCAGGGCGTACACCTGAGCAGAACTCCTAACTGCTATTTACGCACATCATTTCTCTCCTTTTTTCTGTCTTTCTACTTTCACCTATAATAGACACATCCCACTAAAATAATCTTTAAAATAGAACTGTGTGTGTTCGTGGCGTTCATGGTAATTATTGTGATGGATTGAGAGAATTTTACTACACTAACAATTCAACAAAAAAAAATTCTGCAAGTCTGCATGTTATGGCCTATTTTCTTTGGCTTCCCCTGCGTAATCTGGATCTATTTACAATTTTTTTCCGAGTCCTTATTTTAAGATCACAAAAACTGCTACCACTACTTTTTTATACAATTTTTATAAACAATACTTACTTTGATGGTGGTCTCAGGTAGATTCAAAGCGGCAGCCAGCTCGCATCTCCGCGGCCTAGACACGTAGTTCTCCCGGTAAAATTCCTTCTCCAGCCGTGAGATCTGCTCCCGGGTGAACGCCGTCCGATACCGGCGGATTTGGTCCACCGAGTAGGACAGAGAGCCCTGACCCGGTATGGCCTTTCCCGGGTCAGCACCGGTCTCACTCGGGTGACCCGGAGAATCCCCATTTCGACCTAAATCAGTGAGCAGAATAAATAACAGCAGCAGTTCAGCATCCAGGCCAGAACCCAAGAAGCACAGGAATGCGCATAGAAAAAAATAGCGTTTTCATGTGTTAAATTTGTTTTCATTCATTTTGATTCTACTCAAATAAGCCTATTGTCTAATAAACGTGATTGCATTGTTTACTGTTAAATGCATTCTTATCTATTTTTTATGAACGTATATATATATATATATATATATATATATATATATATATATATATATATATATATATATATATATATATATATTGTGTTTACTTTTATATATAAATCCCACAACAATGCATTATGATGTTGAATCCTGACCACTTATACAGAATTATCCTCTGTTCTTGTAATTTCATTCATATTCACATTGCAAGTTATTTATACTCGCATTGCAAATTATTTACATTCTCACATATTATTTCCCCATAGGACTTGGGCTGCTAAAATTCTTGCTGCTGGATCTCTTTGCATCTCAAAAATCAAAAATATGCCAGAAAGACACCACATTATGTTAATAGCCTTAATTCAATTCCCTTTTTTTGCTGGTGGTTTCCATAAAACCCTGCAATCTTCTCCAATGCAGTAAAACATATTCGCTGTATTGGTTGAGTTCCTGTCAAACTATGGTTAGATTGTGGGTGTCACATCAGCCACAGTTTCTCACTTTTGACAGAACAGCTGTGCAGAACAGACTAATGCAGCTATATTTTTGTTATTAGTGTCCGAAGGCTAAAGTTTAAATTTCTGATTTAATATGTAGGTACGTTAAATGCATTTTGGAACAGTCTCGGCTGTTATGACATATCCGATTAGCATCATCCAACCCTGAAGCGCTGCTCCACAGTGCAGCCTCCCTTACCTTTAGCTGTGGGGTAGTCCATGCTTTCAGGCGTGCAGCTGACATCAATTTCCTCGTAGAAGTCGGACTCTGTGTCTGAGCTGCTGCCGTCTTTGTGGGGTTGGTCGGCCCGGTGCCTTTCCCCGGCGGAGGACGCGCCGATCCTCCGCCGTGTGCCCTCCTCCTGCTGCTCCTCCACCACCAGCAGCACCTCAGTCCTATCAGCCCCGGGGCTCAGGCAGCCCCTCTGGCTCGGCTTCCACTGCTGCGCGTCCCGCGCGGCGGCGGCGCTGCTCCCTTCCGACAGCAAATCGTTGCCAAGTTTTGCTCCCTCCGCCAGCATCACGATCTCCTCTCTGCTGTCCATGACTAGCACCCACGTATTAAGAAAAAAAAAGAAAAACACGACTTCGCGGGAGACTGCGAAGCGGATTTCCAGGTTAGAGGTGGGTGTGTGTGGCAGCGGTGGATGGCGGTTGCGCTGGGGCTCTGAGAGCGGGTGGGTGGTTGTTTTTTACAGGGGTTTGGGAAAGCCGAGTCTCGCGGAGGAAAAGAAGAGGCTTCTGGAAAAAAGGAAAGGGGGGACCGCAATCCGGTCTGACCCTGAGAGCAGAGCGCTCCGGAGTGCGGGGCAGGAGCTCTGGGAGGGATCACCATTTACCCTCTCTCTCTCCTTCGCTCCCCCCCTCTCTCTCTATCGCTTTCTTTAGGAGCTGTCATTCTTAATAGGCCAGTCGTCGTGACGGCCCCCCCTAATGAAAACACGCATTGATTGGATAATGGGTAAACAGAAGGCACAATCCTGAAGTCGAGAAGGAGGGGCAGGCTGTTATATATCTGTCTGTGTGCCTGCTTAATTCAATATATGCAAATTATTGGTAGTTTATTTCTTATTTAAAGGTCATGAGCTATTCAGTTTTTATTTAGTAAAAACAACTAGCCTACAAAAGAATTCGAAAAATGTGCCAGCAAAATGTCAAAGTTAAAATATATATTTATTTATATCCACATATTTGCATCAATTAATGTAATATTTAATCCTCAGCGATTGTAACTGTTTATGAGAGTGTATTTGAACAAGATGAAAAGAATCGTTAGTCCTCGAGGAATTACGTCTAGTTGCTGTTTAAGACCCCCCCCCCACACACACACACACACAGTGCACACAAAACCCAAGACCCGTGTCTCTCATCTCTGTCTCCTGTGCCTCTGTCCTCACTCTTAGTGGAGTCAAGTAAAGTCCCTCAAAGGTCAAGTCTCGTGAGGTCAGAGTTTAGATAAGAGGCCGTTTGACGTTGGAGTCTTAAGAAGTCAAGAGCATGGACAAGAACAAAAAAAATACATTTCAAATGTAAACGTGCATATAATGTGAATATATGCAGTTTTAATATATTCTATGCATTGAATATCTTTTACTCAAACAGTGAGAAGTGGTTATTAGTTATAATTAGTTATTAGATGATAGGGACAGTGGCTATTTTTCTCCTTTTTTATATGTGGCGCTTGACTATACCACCGATGCCAAAATTTGCCTGATCACGTGACTGATGCCTTAATGACAAAAGGACGCGTTGCACTTTAGGTTATTCGCATGCAATTAAGTTCACTTGACGTCTTCACGCACACCTTTAAGCATAGAGTCGTTGTGCTCCCTTATATCCACATCTAAGTCTAAGTTTGTCTCTTGCATGTTATCTCAAAACTGTAATTTAGATTTAAACATTATCTATCTATCAGCATCTATTTGAAAGTTGCAAAACAATATTCGGATGTTTCGACACCTGCGGGTTTTACGTCTTTAATATGTTGCTTCAACTCTATTTTGAAGTGTTGGAGGCTGCGGTGGTAAAGGACCATACCTGACGTCTCTGGAAACAGCCTCCTCTTCTCTGTTTTTTGATCCGATTGGAGATGTGCAGCTGGACACGGCAGTAGGCCTATTTGCATGGCGAGAATGTTGTGTGGGGAGGGTGGAGTCATGTGGTCTTTCTCTCTCTCACACACACACACACAAGAGGAAGAGGAGTGGGTGGCTGCAGGGCTGTGGGACGGCTCCGGCAGTCTCCGCTGTCCTTGTGCGCCCTCGCCTGTCTGAAAGGAGGAAGAGGCCCGAGAGCCGCCCCTCCCCCTCGCCCAGCCAGCAGCCAAGGCTGCTGAGCAGCCAGCTGAGGAGTGAGGGGGAAATTCCTTTGGCTTTTTCCCCCTCGACTACTTTAATCTGTCTTGCAAAAAAAGGATGAGGAAAGAATAACCTTTCCTCTTTGTCTTTTTTTCTCCCTCCTTGTTGCTTTTGGTGTAAAAGATTAAAGCGATAACATCTAGTCTAGATTTGCACAAAACAAAAACCATATTAATGGTGAGAGATAAATATATATTGTCATAAAAAAACAATCTTCACTTTGTTTACAGGCCTCGCGACTTTGATTATAGCTTTCATTTTATTTATTCCTTTATTATTTTTAATGACCCTACAAATGAATTTATTTAGTACAGAGCCGTAAAAGATCATAGACTGCAGATTGTTAACGAACCACAAACTATGTAATGAATGTAGCCTGGAGCTGGAGCAACCACAAATATATTGATTTAGACATGAAACTGCATGTATTTATTCCAGTATTGGGGTAAAAAAGCGAGACTGCAAGAACCACTCAAACAGGGATTAACATTTATAGCCAATATTTTGGAGTATTTTTATGTTTGATTTGAGTTTGTATTGCGTTGGCTGGATCACATCCAAATCTGATTCCTATTGCTGGACGCGTTTTTAGGCACGACCTTGGTTCACTTGTGCTTGCATAATCATAAAAGATGAGTAACCAGAGCTCAGGTAAAGCGTAGAAAGATGGCAGAGATCCCATAGTTTGCTACATGTGGTTGTTACGCAACGTGCCGTGCCAAGAACAGGGGATGGGATCTTGTGATCAATCGGAGATAACACTTCGTTTTGCGCAACAAGATGAAATGACCTTGCATGGTTTACAGTAGTGTCACTTATATTGTGTGTGTTTTAGATAGTGAAGTGCAAGACAGTATTGCTGATTGTGGAACCTATTCCGGGGCGGAAAAAAACAGTTATATACATTTAGAGTACATTCTAGTTCAAAACATGTAAATTCCTAGAGGGACACAAAACGTGGTGGGGACTGCAGTCACGTCTCTGCTTAAGTGTCTACTTTGCAGGGGGAGATCAAAGAAGCAGGGGCGCCCCCCGCAGCAGACACCGCAGAATGCGCCCCTCAGTTTTACTAGCCAGTCCAACTTGAACTTGACCATGGAGCCTGCGCAGTACGCATGTAATCTTATCCATGAACCCTCAGTAGACCTACTGGAATATTTGCTTTTTGCACCAACAACAATCGGTTTCGGTGTGATAGAATGGCGCACACGAATCTGTCGGCGGATGTCCGCTGTGGCGCACGGCGTTTTGCGCACAGAATCCGGAGCAAAAATAAACGTAGCTATACAGTCGAGGCCCTCATTATTGTGGCCCCTCCCGTCTCCGTTGATTCAATTTGGCCTTGAAACGGGAGGACGCAGCTACAAGCGTTAACTCGGTGACCTTGGAGCGGAACAAGTCCTGGTGACTGCAGCTGGGAGAAAGATTTTGCGCAGTTTTCTCATGCCACTCTTCCCTGTTAGGGCTTAGCAAGCAGCTGAGATCAGGCCTGCGTTAATTCGTTAAAATGAGGGGGGTTAATCACGGGTTCAGCGTTACTACCTATTCCGCAGTGGCAAGACACCAAATGCAAAAGCGCTGGCATTGCAGAAGAGCACATTTAATTTGAGTGGTTTGTGAGTCTTTTATCGGAGGTGGTGCAAGTGTGTCTTTATTTTGCAGAGTGTTTCTCTCATCAGCTCTACTGCACGTACACGTCCCAATAATTTTCGTCAAATCGTATCGAATTTCTTACGATCACTGCGACCAGAAAGGCTCAGAAACTTCTATGCGTATTCTATACTTGTGGGTGCAAAGACTCTTCCATCTTGAATTCCAGCTGATGTGTACGAGACTGAATGCGTGTTACGGACAACTGGAACAGGGGATATATATATATATATATATATATATATATATATATATATATATATATATATATATATATATATATATATATATATATATATATATATCAAAACCGTTTCTGAATCACTGTTTGTTACAGATTTACAGTGAATAGTTTTGCACATTTTCCATCACTTAAAATAGAAAGTGCATCCAAACGCACGTAGAAATGGCTACTATTATACTATTATAATAACATAATTACTCATTCTGTCATAGCATATATGCATTGAATAACTAGCTACTAGGGGCTTTTCAAACATTCCCGGAGACATATGAAGTGCGCGCCTTGAACACACCCTGAGCCGATTGCTTGTAATCAGCAAGAATCCAGGAAACGTGTATTAAAATTAACAACTACACAAGCACTTTACACAAATAATAGCACTAGGTTTTATCTACTAAAAATATCAACCTACCTATGAAAAACAAGTGGCTGCATTTCAGAGAAGTTAATTCTGCCTCATTTTAAGTCATGGAATAACACAAATGATTTTAAATATTTAGATGAGGTTTAAAAATAGATCTAGTTTGACTTTTTCAAATTTCATATGAATACGGCGCGTGAAAGAGGAAAAAGGTATAAACGCTTTTGAAGGACTGATCAGCTGCAAATTTATTCCTTGAAAATATTATTTCGTTTTATTTTTCCTGACCAGATTTAAAAAAGAAGCTAATGAAGACTAAATGCCACGTCACGTGCACTATTGTTTCTCCCCAGTATAACGATTATTACTTCATATTTAACTAGTGGACGTGTCACTATGCATAATATTTGAGTTATAAAGTTTCGAAGTACCTATGTCTTATTCAATCGATCCGTGTTTTTCATCTTTATGCGTATTTGAAGGTGCGTAGGCTGGAGGCAAATAAATATGGTATAAAATCGTATTTAATTTTTCTGTTTGTTTTTCTTTATTTAAAAAAAAATCTTGTAAAAGTCAAAAGGCCGCAGTGTGACAGGTTATTTTAGATAATGACAGTAAAATTGATCATAAAACAATAGCATATCAACAATAATAATAGCCTCATAATAATGATAGTAATATATTTACAGCAGCAAGAGATAGATTGTGTTTAAATTCAATTATATAGGGCCTGATTGTATTTTAATGTCTGTGTATGGATCTGTTTACTGCCTGGTTACTTATTTATTAAAGTACTGACGCAGGATGGAACGAACCTGTGCCAGTATGAAGACGTTTTGTGCGCATCCATCTCCCTCCACCTCTGCAAATCACAAAACGGGGCATATGTGGAACTGGCTGCAACACCTCCGCCAAACAAACGCCTCCATATTCACAGAGATTCCCTGTATGCCCAATAAATGATTTTCACATGCGGCTCACAGGCTATAGCGTTAGTAGGCTGTTAACGCAGCATTTAAGACTTCTTTCGGTGGAATTGAAACAGGCGGAAATGTACAACCAAAGTGTTTACGCTATTAACGATATAAATTTATAACCGAGCATAACTTTATATAGACATTTACTTTTTTACCCATGCTGCAGGCCTTTAGGGGATAAATGTGCTCTTTCTCTCTTGTCTCTGAGTAATTTGGATGCCGGCAGAAATAAGGGGTTGAACCTTGATAATGACCTCCGGGGAAGAAAAAAAACCTTCAGGCCGTGCTAAAACGCAGCCAATCAATATCAATGTCAATCATTATCAATATATATATTAAATCGGGAATAGTATAATTTCATATTTACATAATTGCAAAAAAATGTCTGATTGTAGCCATTTTTCATTGATTTTCCATAAGTGTTCAGTCCGAAATATTTACATTTATATACCTCTTCCACGATGGTTTTTGGGTCTTGTTAAAGTTGGCGTCAGATTGGCTGGACACCGCGTGCGCCTCTAATATAACGTGTGTATTTGTTGTGCTTTTTTAAGATGTCTCGTATCTGAACTGATGACTTTGTGCGCAGTTTGGTGAGGATGCGACATTATGTAGCGGACAGTTAATGAACAGCACAGTGTTTAATTCTAAGCGCGACCCCCCCCCCCCCCTACGTTGCAGAAAAACGCCGCAGGTCATAAAACGCGCAACAGGTTAGGCCCTGTACAGTTAATTAATGACTCCTGTTGCTGCACGTCGCTGCTCATTAGGCTACTTTTTCTGCACGACAAACATCAGGACATGTCCAGGTCGCTGGGGTGAATTATTTAGGACAATCATACTAGATTTTATGAAGTATCAGCTAGAAAAATAGAACACGTGACATGCTTCAGGAGATAAGACAAATTAAATATATAGATAAGACTAATTATATATAGTCTTATATATATATATATATATATATATATATATATATATATATATATATATATATATATACAATCAACAATCAATATCACAATCAACAATCAAACAATCAATTTTGTTCTCTTATTTGGATACAATTCAAACTGACTTTAATTAAAGCAATCCCAACATACATACAAGTTATATATTAAACTGCAACATCGACAACAACTTGCACCATGTTTGACTGTTGTTTTTTGTAAAATAACTTGTGCTTACTCTCTTACTCAGTTTTTGCCATTGTCAACACTTCGCACCTCAGTATTAAGTTTCAGTATTATATACATACATATATATATGTGTGTGTGTGTGTACATATATTGTGTTTACTTGTGATAAATTACAGGAAGCATGCAAGCTGCTTTTTTTTAAATTTGCATAAAGATTATTTAACAATAGGTTGGAAACTACACGTCTGCGTTGGTTGCATCCGTGTTTTACGCACCTGAGATCATTCGGTTTGGTTCATTTTTATCATCATAAGAGCAGAAAGCACGCCGAATCATATATACCAATGACAGAAAAACACATGCTTGATTTTGAAACACCAGTGAAAGCTCCACCAGGTCCATTTCCTCCAACACAGAAGAGACGAAGAGCCACTGCTCGTAAACACAAACCAGCAATACCAGACGCTCGCATACACAAGCACGCAGACAGACACACACACACACATACGCACACATACACTCTTCCCTTCGTTTCAGAGATCACATCATTTTCACACGTATTTGCCAAAAACACCTCCAAAAGATCTGCAAATAAAAACAGAAAACAAGCAACACTCCTTTTATATTTCCAACGCAGGGATACAAAAAATACGCACCACCCAGGTGAAACGGGTACAAACTAGTTCGTGAGAATTAACGGTAGGGAAAACAAAATGATAGTAAAACTTAATGCCCTCCAATAGCTTTTCATTGGGACAGGAATTCTCACCCCTCTTCCGCTCTTTTCAATAGCTCAGACGGTTCCTTTAAAGCCTGAATAGCCCGACAGGCTGGTTGGCGAGACAGCAACTTTCAACTTGACCTTGGCCTCCAGCAGCGTCTCCCTCCTATGTAAAAACACACGCACACCGCCACGCCAGCTCTGTTTTCTGTCTTTGCATATTGTAAACATGTCAGAAGTCGAGTATCTGGAATATCCACCTTTAAACCACCACATTAATACCCGATTTGCCTAATTTTTAAAACGAAAAAACAGATAAAATGGGAGGCCAGTGTCTGATCTACATATTTCAGTTTTGCAAATATTTTTTTGTATGAATGTAGGCAACTTAAAATATACCAGCTTGTACTTTTTCTGTGTCTTGTGCCTCTTATTTCTCGCGTTAAAGTGCTGCCTGATACACGCAAATACACCATAGTACAGGGTGTATAAATCATTACGGGGTGACATAATTGTGGTTTGTTGCCTCAGTATGATGTTTTCACACATGTGAACCTCTTTTTTTATATGGATATACTATAATAACACACATTTCCTGTCACAACGCAGACAAAGGCTGGTCAGTATGTGTGTGTGCGTAAAGGCCGCGGATCGTGTGTATTAGTCATGTCGTAGATGATGATCCATAGCTCATATTTCAAAATTCTTATAGATAATAGACCCTTTTTGAGCTTATATAAAAAGCTGCTTTTCATATCTGTATATTCTTATTCGAGAATCTCATATCAACCAGAAATAATGTTTAACGTGAGTCTTAGCTCGTTCCATTAAATGCACGACTTATCTTATCTAAAGCACGGAAACGCGCTTAAATCCCAAGAAGGTACGGTCACCTCACTTAGCCGCATTTTTCTCCATTTAATTATCTGTACTGGGGGATGTTTACCGTCCTCTTTGCATAACCCGGTCACGTGTTAACATGTGGGCCAATGGCGGCGCAACCTCGGCGCTCTTGTGCGCGTCAGAGTGGCTTTTTTACACTCTGGGAAAGCGGAGTATCTCCCTCTTTTTTTCTCCTCCAGTCTCTGGGCTTTTTAAAAAAGATCCAGAAGCTCCAATGTTGGATGCCGTGCTATGACAACGTCACTACTCCTCCGTCCGCGCTGGGTCGACCCGACGGTGATGTTCCTCTACGAAAACGGCGGATCCGATGAAGTGAGCAAGAACATGGAGGGTTTCGCTGGTGGCAACTTTGCTGCGAACCAGTGCAGGAATCTGATGGCGCACCCCGCGTCGTTGGCACCGAGCACGGCGTACTCGTCCAGCGACGTGCCCACCTCCGGTATGGGAGACCCGGTGAAGCAGTGCAGCCCGTGCACCGCGGCTCAGAATTCATCCAGCGCGTCGCTGCCCTACGGGTACTTCGGCAGCGGTTATTACCCATGCAGAATGTCGCATCACAGCAGCATAAAGTCGTGCGGAGCGCAGCCCCCCTCCGCGTACGGAGAGAAATACATGGACACCTCCGCCTCGGGCGACGACTTCAGTTCTCGGGCAAAGGAATTCGCCTTCTACCCGACTTACCCGTCGGGCCCGTACCAACCTGTCCCCAGCTACCTGGACGTCCCCGTGGTGCCAACTATCAGCGCGCCGTCGGAGGCCAGGCACGAGTCCCTGCTGCCCATGGAGAGCTACCAACCGTGGACGCTCGCCGCTAACGGATGGAACGGCCAGGTTTACTGCACCAAGGAGCAGCCGCAACCCGGACACATGTGGAAACCCTCCATACCAGGTAGGAGACATTACCCTCGGTGTGCCCCCTCCCTTTTTTTTTACAGGAAATAGCTAGTTTGACATGTCAGTGTATTAGGATACTAACCCAGCAAGCAAGATACACATTGTTCAGAATGGAATGGAGTTGTAGCCTATACGAAACACAATCAAATCCTCAATGATTTGGTTATATTTTTTAAAAACTCCTAATTATAGTTTTAAAATGTTTAGATAGTGCGCGTTGATATGATTTCATAAGAATCGTATCAATAAAAAATATATTAGTGTTTACGTTATAATCCGCTGTTCTTAGCACTTTACATTACTTAACAAATCTTGAAATATGATATTCATATAGAACGAAGTGGCTCGGATTCATTTATCAGATTTGAGAAGTTATGTTTTTTTTAAAGACACTTGTTGAGATGCAGTTTTTTTCACAAATTGCCTCGTTCGTCCCCTTTTTTCCCCTTCAGACGCGGTGTCACACGCCGGAGGAGAGTCCGGCTCTTATCGACGTGGACGAAAGAAACGCGTGCCATACACCAAGGTGCAACTGAAGGAACTGGAGCGCGAGTACGCCGCCAATAAATTTATCACGAAGGACAAAAGGAGGAGGATATCTGCCCAGACCAACCTGTCCGAGAGGCAGGTTACGATATGGTTTCAGAACAGACGCGTAAAGGAGAAGAAAGTTGTCAACAAATTGAAAAACATCAGCTAGTTTATATCTTTTTCCTTTTATTCATTTTCATCACGAACAATATCTGCAACATCTATGGGAGATAAAAAAATACCCCCCGACCAAAAGAAAACTACAAGGCCTACATACACATACACACACGCGCGCGCGCACACCCACTCACGCATCCACACACACACACTTGGACTTGGAAACAACACAACCCCTTCTTGACTGAAAAATGAAATGATTTTAGTTATGTTACTAAATGATTTTTCGGAGCATCTCTGATCATTTGAGGCCTATATTGTGACTGCTCGGATTTCCGTTTTCCTGACACTTTTTTGTTGTTAAAATAGTGTTTACGGAGTCAAGTGGGGGCGGAAAAAGAAAGGGGGGGATAAATAGCTGCAGTGTGTGTGACTTTCGCTCGCCCTCGACGCAGGAAAGCTGACCTAGCTCAGAGAGGTGTGCGCCACCGAGCTACACCTTTTTATCTTCAACTTTTTAACGAGAGTGATAAACTCGAAAGATTCACAGGAAGTGACGGTATTTCGGATTTGGACCTTGGGAATGTTAATTATTAATCGATCCCTGCCTTCCTATTTTTTTTTAAACTTACTCACATGCTTAGCTTGTATGAAGTGTAGTCTTATATGAATCGGTGCTCTCATTCATATCCAATCCCATGGTGCAATTTTTTAATTATTATTATTGCAATGCTTAGATAATCGTCCGGGATATGTGTTCATATAAATCACAGCTTTTTATAATGTGTGCGTATTCATGTGGTTCTGTAGGCTATATACAGTCAATTACGGCATGTTATCCAGGTTATTTGTGTGTGAGTCAAATATGTCGGTGTTAAAGTCCGTCCCAATAAAATATTGACTTGGGTGAATTTTACACAGGTTATTGCTGAAAATGAACTCGTTTGTAATCGTATGGGACCATGGAAATATATTCTACCACATTATATTCGGAAGCAAATGATTCCCCCTATTTTATTTTCAAATTTAAAATAAGATTAACGTTTCTGTGTAATGGTTTAACGGGCTAGGTGTCGAGGGTTTTGCAGTTTCTTTTTTTATCCAGACGTGTCATAAGTTGCGCACATTACAGCCTACTTTAAAAAACGTATTCAGCTATTTGAAATCCTTAGTAGACCTCCCGGCTCTGGGGACAGAGGGAACCAGTCAGTGGAGGTTGGAGGCAGCTGAATTGTAGGCGGACATTGCCATCTAGCGACGATATTCCGCCAAACGTCAATTGGATTCTCAGCAGTCAAGTCCCATACAGTCAATGCCTTCACAATGGTAATGATAATGCAGATTAAAATTATAATTACCATAATAAATAATATATAATATATACATAGAAGTTACAATTTTACAATTCATTGTTTATATTTATATAAATATTTTTTTTCACTTTGACCGCGGCAATAATAGGCAGGTGAAAAGTAAAGCAAAAATCATTTATTTTAAATAAAACACACACACACACACACACACATAACAATACAAATCTCCCCCTTTCACGCGCCGTCACTGCGGATGTAAAAACAATTATAGCGAAAACAATTTATAGGTCAAAATTATTTAAAAATAAAGCAAATTAGGTGAACTTGTGTTTTGGTTTCTTCGAATGCATTATCCATTAACATATATATAAATATATAATTTCAGCTGCAACTCCGTATATATATATATATATAATTTCATGTTGTTCATTAGACCTTCGATACATGTAAATAATAATTTCTTATTCTTATATAGTTTACGATGTAATATGCATTGCCCATGTTGTTATTACGGAGTTGCAGCTATTCTACCTAATATATTTTCTAATAAATTGACAAATATGCTATATTTCTACATTCAGTCTTCATATAGATTTACTCCCAAAATTTGTCTTATATGCTATTTAACCCGGTTTAAAATGGCGAAGGCCACATTTGTTCCGTTTTTAATATTTAGAAATATTAACAAAAATCTGGCGCTGAGTACATTTAACATTTAACATTTCTGTAGGCATGTCCCATTAAACTGCCGGTATGTCCCACTTGGGCGCTAAATAATTAAATCAAAAAAGAAGAAATACTATTTAATTCACTTTTCGTTTGGTGCATTTTCTAGAGGATTTCGGTGTGTGTGTGTGCTTGCGTGTGTGACTATATTCACGAAATATGTTTAGAAAACAAAACCAATTACATGTGGTAAAATTCCTAGTTTATTATAGGCTGAATCACAGTGAGATGGCTTCATTTCACTGACAGATCAGTGGTGTTCAACCAACAATCGGCGTCTGTATAAAACAAACGCATTTACTCCATCTTTTGCTCCTCGTATTGTTCGTTATTGACATTAACACAGCAGAGAGAGAGAAAACGGCCCTACGTGTCTATCTTGAGTCATATTTTTTTCAGAATTCGGATGTGATCCGACTGCAGCCAGAACCCTGCGTCGTATTGGTTGGACTGATACCATGAATAAGGTCAGACATGAAAGCATGTGTCGTTATTACGAACTGCAGCATTTAGGATGAGACTTCTTCATGCTATCAGGTTAAGGATTTCCTATTGTTGTGGTTTCCAGCCTTTAAAAATAAATTCGTGACTGACTTGACAGATTAAATTGATCTATATCAATCCTCTTTCGCCACTTCCTGTATTCATCGTTTCAAAATAAAAGCCCCCCTCCAGTAGTTTCAGACGTGGTTGACTTATAGTGTTGTTTTAATGAGCTTCATCACATCTTCTGGTAATAATGCGGACTAATATGATCATCAAGGCTGCAGATTACACTCATACACAAGCTCTACCCTACACAGATACAGTCGATCTTTGGGACCGGGAATATTGGAATTGCATATATCCAGATGTTTTTCAATCGGGCAGGTGTTGTAATATAAATTGCGTTCAATGGATGTAGCCTGTGTCCAATTAAAAGCAATATCTCTAATATTGCTAATAAACAATGTTGTTATTATTATCATTATTATTATTATCATTAGTAGTAGTAGTAGTATTAGTAGTATTGTTGTGTAAATATTAATGCTGCTATTGTGTAACCGTAGATCAACTTTTGTTTTGAATGTAGATAGGTTGGTTGTATTTATTGTTTTCAATGTATTATATCCTATTACGTGTAGTAGGGTAAACATAGGCTGCTCGTTTTTTTTTCAACAAATCAACGCATTTTTTTAATAGTCTAAGACCTAATTGTGTAATTTGCACATTTCTATTAAAAGCAGTGATTCAGTGAACAAACTTTCATTCAGTAGGGTTTTAACTCATGACTAAAGGATTGGATTGTGCTTATGTCATGCACATTGTCAGCTGGCCAGGAGCAGGAGAAACATGAGAAGGTGCGTCGGCGCGTCCTCTGACGTCAGCGCGCCGGGGCGCGCACGTGTTACACGAGAAGCTCGGAGTGGAAAGCGTAAGGTTTAAAAGAAAAAAAGACGATGTCTCATTGCGCGATATATCCCGGAGACACTCCGGAAGAAGGTGAAATCGTTCCTCCGCGGTGCCATGGATGGAACAGAGGAGCGTCTTATTGGCTGAGGGGGAGCACGGCGGCGTCCCATTGGCTTACTGAGGTTCCAAAACATATCCGCAGTTTCCGCTTCCATCCGGAAGAAAAATAAATGTGCGGCCTATTCCTTTTCCTGCACACACTTATCTTTGGGCGGACAACCCACTGTGGCGGAAAGCCCTAGGTGGGGGAGGCTGGACCACGGCAGCCCGCAAAAATTGAGTTCTGCTGCCACACTAAGGTCAAACAG
The DNA here is from genome assembly GCA_036785175.1 of Eupleurogrammus muticus. NCBI lineage: Eukaryota > Metazoa > Chordata > Actinopteri > Scombriformes > Trichiuridae > Eupleurogrammus > Eupleurogrammus muticus. Next base: position 1,135,326 of record JAYKQN010000020.1, read on the forward strand.
TGAATTACTTTTACACACACATATACACAAACACACACACACTCACAAAATTGAACCCCTTTTCTTTAATGCAGAAAGATACGCGCTGTGTGTGCCCCCATGCGTCATTTAAATGTCAAACATAAATATAAAGGTAAAAAAAACAAGTGTGTTTTTTGTGCGATGACAAATAGTCAGATATGCACTTTTAAAAAAGAAATATTATTCAGTTTCATCTTAGATTTGGAAATGATCACGTGTAAAGAAAACAAGACGTGAATTCAACTTCTGTTTTATCAAATTAAATTAAAAAATACATATTTATATTTAAAGGCAGTTTATGTTCAATCCAGGAGAAAATCTGCTATATATTTGTCAAACTGACGTCTTGTGTGATCGGTGGACAGGTGTAATTGGCCACATCAGCGGCTCGGTGAGTCTCCGTGCTGCCGGAACGCAGATGAGGGGGTCGGCGACTATTCCGGCTCATCTGCTCTTTACATTGACCTTCCCGGTGTGTGTGTGTTGCGTTAGAATAAAACAAAAAAGAAGCGCGGCCTTGCAACCCCGCGAACAACTCCGCGGTACCGCCTCTGGTCAAGCTCCAAAAGCTGGATAGTTTTGGAACGGATAAGCCCTGTAATACGACGCAAAGCCCATGGCCACGAATTTATCCGAGACCGTGACAGCAGTCAAACAGAAAGCACTTCACCGAGGGAAAGCCCGTCGTCGCGGTACCGTGCTGTCCTGGTATCTCCCGTAGATCATCATCTTTTGGTTCAAAATATAAATTGACGGACAATTTTACTGTGCTCATATATATGGATGTAGGCCTTACATTATTGTATGTCTGTTTTTTTATTTTTAAGAACGATACAAAACGAAATCAGACGCTATAGAACAAAAACAGCGTGTTTGTTTGGCTTTTTGCGTAAAAGAAAAACAAATAATTTCAACCACTAAACACAAACTCATATGCAGGATATTGAAAGTCAGAAAGAACAATATAAACGTGCATAACAGTTAAATAATCTCTTCCCCAATACACAATAATGTCTAGTAGGCCACACTTGACTTCCAGCTGTTTTTCGCTCTTGGAAATGTTGATTTTCTAATTTTTAAGTGGCGATGGACAAAATTACAAACGCTGCACATGTTTTGCGAGTAAAAGAATGACAATTTTAATTATAAGGTGAGATTGTTTTAAAATCCAAAATATAAACCGCATATGAGGCTAGCACCTTATATTTATATTATATTTTCGCTCAATCCTTTCCATGCATTCTAAGACCTTCTTTTACTTTGACCTTTACCCGTGTTTTCCATGTGTCCATATTGTCCATGTGATCCAGCTCATCTCCTGGCTCCAGATCGCCTCATCAGGCATTCTTATTGACACCATTAACCCATTCCTTTGCCAGTGGGTCGTCGCCCACAATGGAATGTCTTTACCTTTTCAGTCGTCTTTTGCAGCCTCCGATATTGTCATTTCAGATGCAAACCGTTGTCTTAGAACCAGTGTCGTCTCACTCCGGGAGTCAGGGGAGGTGGACTTCATGGCTCTTAGTTCTTTTCTCCATGCGTGGATTTGGCCTAGTTTGGAGAATAGTCAAAAGACTGAAAGCGATTGGGACCCTGAACTAGGCCCCAAATTGTGGCAATTTAACCTCTTGCACTTGACTCCAACAGGTCACATCTCGGAACAGTACTTGTCGCGTTCTCTTAATCCCTCCCAGAGCCTGGTGTGGCGCACATGTGGGCTGTTGGAGAAGGAGTGAGCCTCTAAAACAGTGAGGGCGAAAACTTCTCAATCTGTTTCACAGCAACCTCCAGTTGTTGTGGTGACTACTGCATGATTATACCCAGACAGAATAAACAGATGTTCCGTGTTGACTTTTTCACGCCCAAGAGCCATTCAGATGAGCAAAGGACGATTTCTGCGAATATCACTCAGCTTTTGAATCATTTTTTTTCTCAAATCCATACGTACTTGTTCATACAGTAATTCCACCTCACGTGAGTTAGTGGAAACTGTCACCTGGAATCTTTTGGAGTCCTGGGTCATTCCAAATATATCGAATCGAATCGAACACTTTTTAAGATTCTTGCGTTTAGACGTTGGATCGAAAAAAATGCAAAACGAGTATGATCTAGAGCTGTGGTCGAAAGAAATGTAGAACGAGAATACATTTTATATATAGAGCCTACCTATATATAATACGTGTTGTAGGCTACATGAACTGCAACAGAGAGAAACATGCTGAATGGGAATTTAGTCTAACAAATCAGTATAACTGAATTAATTAAATATCGAAAGTGAAGTAGGTGGCACAGACGATAGTCTGGGCGTTAATGGAAAATTTCACATTCAGTAAAATCAAAAAAAGATATTAAAAGGGAAAAAATATTCGTGTGGATCCTAAATTGCTTGATCAAAACAGAAACTAGAATCGTTGCCCTGTTTTACTTAATAAAAAAAACAAATCACTTATCATACGAAACTGTTATTATTTCTGTTAAAAAAATGCATAGGAAAGTTCAACGAGAGACAAGCGGGTTAACTTGTTTCCACAAATGCGTAAAGGCGCATCCAGAAAAGCACAAATACATATCTGGAGACGCCATTTTAAATAATAAAGTGTCCATTATGTATCAGACTTAATCATGCTCTATTCTATATTTTTAACAAAAATATTGTGTATCCATTATGTTTAAATAATCATTCAGTCAGCGCCTGGGAAAACATGGGGAAATATCCAGTGCTGTAAATGTGTTTTGTTTCCTAATACTGTCAGCGCAAAAATGTGCAATTAAGACCAGGACGCAATGTGTTTTATTTGTTGTTGTTTTTTTTTACCATTAAGTCGCCATGTGTATTTTTTCTCTCTCTCCATTTAGATTTTTACATTTTACTTCTCTGCGTAATGTCATTTATCCTCCCCTAACTTAAAAGTCCACTTTGGTTCCTTTTGTCCACACCAGGCTCCCAGTCGTCTTGTCACCTCGCTTCTCCTTCCAGCATTGTGCATCCCCACAGGTTTTGACAGAAGTGCTCCCGTTGACCATGGAGTTGGTCAGTTTCCCCTGCTCGGCCTCCGTGTGGTCACGCCTGCCTCTCTTGTCGGCACACATCGGTCGTCGGCCCATATTTTGGTCACCTGTGGATAAATCAACAATTGTGCCACGAATCAGATTCAAAATTCTCAGATTATTTCGTTTTAGTTAATTTTTATGCAACCAAAGCGCAAGCTCTGGCGGTTTCACGTTGCAGTCAGATGGTTTTATAATCCCCCAGCAAGTCCAGCCCGGTATCACTGATAACCAGGCTGATAACCACAAGAGCCAAGACCATCATGTACCATTCAAGTTCAAACACACGATTTTTGTCATATATATATATATATATATATATATATATATATATATATATATATATATATATATATATATAACGTACACAAATGAGTAAAAAGGGAATTTTGTTTTGAATGCGCGGCCGCTGGTCCGTGAACTCATCACAAATCCGCACGTCCAGTCAAATCATGGACACATCTGACACTCGCCTCTTATTTTATAAAAGCCCGCTGGTTGTCCAGTGTAGCTCCTACGACCTCCTGCTATTAAACACAATGTTTTCTTTATGGAAGAACAAGAATATAGTCAATATGTGTTTTTGCGGGGTGGGGAGCTCCGCTTTTTTTCTACCATAAAATGAAAACAAAAACGGCCTGTACTAAAGCGCCTTGCCTCTTTATTACACTTGAAGACTTTACACTACAGGAGGCTCCTTTGCTGGACTCTGAATGCGCCTATTTAACCTCCTTTACAGCCCGGCCCTACCTGCAGTGGCGTGAAAAATGTACTTTCAGATCCTCACACTGAATTGTTTACTAAGTGTCTAACAAGCTTTTATGGCACGCGGATTGGGCCATCTCTGTGTCGTGTTCTTTTTTTCCTGGCTTAACCACAGCACTTCCATTAGTCCAGATTAAGGCTTGCTCTTAGTTTAAAGTAAAACACATTGTGTTGATATCAGCGAATTCAGTGTTTGTGTGTGTGTCCATGTATGTGCGTGCGCATTAAGGGAAACGAAAACATAGCAAGGGGACTAAGCAAACACATTAAAGGGCAACAAAATAGTGTCCCAGGGTAATTACATCGGTTGTGTTTGGTCTTTCGTGTCAAATCTGCTTCTATACTCACGGCTGTTTATTACCAAAGTTCAGTGTGGCGTTGTTATTCCTTTAGACTGTACTTTTCCTCTTTAAAAAAACACTGATAATATTAAATATAGTAAAGATAATGTTTGTGTAAAGGCTATTTGTTCAAGAGTAGAATCTTACTACTAAAAACTAAAATACCATCGTGTTGTACATCAATGATTCGCAGATAAGAAGCCTACATTTTCCCATTCATCATCCATGAGTTAGTCTATGAGGGGGTGAAGTTCAAATGACTTTGAGGTTTAGCTTAAAACTTACAGCCTAATCCTACAGCCTGCGTTAAAAAAGCAAGAGCAATTACAGGAATTCCGTCCGGGGCACAGTGGGCCTTTGCTCTCTGTGAAGGACTCTTTCCCTCCCCCGAACTTGAAGTCGACCGTAGAGACAAAGCTTTGGCTTTGAGAGCCAGACTGCAGCTTTTATGCCAAAACCGCACATGGATGATGGTCATGGGATCCACGCTGCGACTTCCCTCCAATAAAAACAAACACATAAATAAATAAATAAATTAGACATAAAATATCTATATTTTCTTTCAATTCGTGTCTCTTATTTAGAACAATTTTTCCCCTGATAATTAACCAATTTGACAGCTAGTTTCAGTTCAGATGAGCAGTTGTTTTTTTCAATTGTTTGCATATCCTTACCTTGAGTTATGCACAGACATGATTTGTTTTCTAGAAAATCCTCAGCTGCTGACTTTGAGTCCGTTAAGGTGGCGAATTCCTATCACGCTTGGCCAGTTTTGTGGTGTCAGTCTGGCTGGGGGGAAGAAGGGGAAAAAAAGCGCAAGCAGAATACTATAGTGGCTATAAAAACGCAGGTCTGTGCAGTCCTGGCTTTGGTTTTTCCTGGACATCCTGTGCTCAATTTACAGCTTAAAAGCTTCAGCACAACTCGTAGAAATTGTCTGGATTGACTGAGAGGCGGGGCGTGTGGTCGCAGAGACACTCAAGTTGTTTGTGTCCCGGCAATTTATCCATAAAACGGCCTTGGTGTAAGTCGAGGCGATGGACAGCACAAGACTGCATGACTTTTTTTTCCCTGTTTTGATACACTCATATGACGTTAGTTGAGTACCAGAAGCGCCTTAGACTGTGTGATATTTTAAGGTTTGTGTTTCTGTGGGGCCCGGTTCAGCCAAGGCGGTCTTAATCCAAGCTAAGGTCTCTCATTCACAGCACATTAGAGTCAGGTTGCAGCCTCTCCAAAACAAGCTCCATGGTGGCCTCCGGAGCAGAAAGCGAGGGAATGTGCACTTGGCATGTTTACTGATTGAAACCAAGAAATCGCCGCGTTTCAAAACACCTCGGTTCACTTTCATATGTGACAGATCCATCAATAATCTCCGTTACTTTAAGTTGACCAACTCACATAGATATTCACTGTATTCATAATCAGGATTTAAAACTACACTCTCCCGAAGGGAAGTGTGCGTGTTTATTTTGAATCATGACTGTAAAATACCTGCTTAAAATCCTTGTGCAACATAATCCTTCCCCTTAAATTTTTGTGAGTATGTTGATAGGATTTACGCAAATGTAGACCCTATATGTATCATGGGACTAGATTGGGGGTGGGTTGGAGAGAGTGGGTGTGAACTGAAAACCTGATGGGAATTATTATTCATCGAAAACATAAAAGTGTCCGAGCAAAATTCTTGCTATCTTCTCACTGTACGGCGCGCGTTTGAATAAATATTCGTTGCAAAAACTAAAAGAAATAACCGTGCGCAAAAGTGGCGACTTTTTGCGAGCAGTTAGTGGATCCATTAAATGTTTATATGAAACACACCAAAGTAGTAACACAAGACTTTTTTACGAACATAATAACTTACTATTTTAAAGAGTTATACATTGGACTAATGCAACTGACTGTTTAAATGGTAAATGAGTGTCTTCGTGGACTTCGAATGCGCATTTGTTTGCTACATTATTCTTTCTGGAGAATATCTGTCGGATTGTTCTGTTGCTGAACAATCCGACAAAACTACTCCAAACAATAAAACGCACTGATTAATCTCATCATTAAAATGTGTATATAAGTGTATATAAGGACAAAATTGATTGATTCATGAGTCTTCGAATATGTATTTTCCGAAAATGTGTGTTTGGTCCCTATTGGTGCTGCTGGTTACGCATAGCTCTAGGCAGTTGAAACATTAGCTACTTTGAACATGACCCTGATAACCAAATGCCAACTGAGCCAAATGCTGCGTTGTAAAACCAACCAAATGATGATGACTAAGACCATTCTAAACGCAGGACTAAGATAAGCAGGCGGTCTCCTTTCTCCAATTCAGGTTATCTGCAATACTTGTCGGTTAATGTTTTGGTCGGGTAGGGGGTAAGGGGTGGGTGTCGGTAAGCTAGTTTGTGGATTCCCCTTTTATTTTTTCCCTACATGTTTAAAAATAAAATAATGAAAACGTTAAAAAAGCTTTAAGCGCGCCCAACTGGTTTTCGATGAAAATAGATTCTGGAAGCGCGCAAAGCAGCTGAGAAATTGATATGAACGTTTTGGCACAATACTCGCTTCCTCTTTTGTTAACACACGGCATCCAATTATAGTTTTTTTTTTGCCATCATCTCATTTCGCTTGCGCGTTAATTTTTTTTCTTCCAGAAGCGTGCGCACAGGACGACAAAACCCCACCAATGTCAAGCTTATATGACACACTGGCAGTCATTTCTCCTACACTCCTACTAAACAAACGCACGCGCGCGCTCACACACACACACACACACAAACACACTCAGTCACACACACAGCCTGAAAATCTGTCAATTTCTGCCGCTCAGTCACGTGACCTCCTCCTCTGTGGAGTGGATGGAGATGGTTCTCCACGTCAGCTTACGTCTCCAAATTTCTGCTTAGCGAACCTGCTTCAAAGAGGCGAGAGGCACGGCGAGCCATGTTCAGGGCGGCTATAGAGGAATCAAACCCCAACATAGAGTTATAGTGGAGGTTGAGCTAACGATGATGGATTTTGACGAAAGGGTCCCAGTCGGATCGAACATGTATTTGCCCAGTTGCACTTATTACGTCTCGGCGGGGGCTGATTTCTCCGGTCTTCCCTCTTTTTTATCGCAAACCCCGTCCACCCGCCCCATGACATATTCCTACTCCTCTAACCTGCCGCAGGTCCAACCCGTCAGGGAGGTGACGTTCAGGGACTATGCAGCCATTGACGCGTCCGGTAAATGGCCGCACCGGGGGAACTTGCCCCAGTGCTACCCTAGCGCGGAGGACATGGTGCACCGGGACTGTCTGTCGGCGCAAACCGCCGACATGTTTTGTAAAAACAGCCCCGCGGCGGCCGCCGCCGCGTACCACCACCACCACCATCACCACCACAGCGGCGCCGGCTCCGCCGCCTCCAATTTCTACGGGAACGTGGGCAGAAATGGCGTCCTGCCACAAGCTTTCGACCAGTTCTACGAGACGGCGTACGGCAACGCGTCGGAAAGCTCCTCCGCGAGCGGCTACTCAGGGGAAAAAGCGGTGGGCAAGCAGTCCGGTTCCGCGCCGCAGGACGCGCCTTCGTGCCGGGACTCGGAGGCGAAGGAGCCGCGGGAGGAGACAAGCAGCCCGGAGTTATCTTCTGGTAACAATGAGGAGAAATCCGGCAGTAGCAGTACGTATTAAGTCAACGCTTGGTTATGAGAGAAACTTTGCAATCTTTGCGCGCTCCTGTTAAAAATTTTATATGCTGTTTTATAAGCATATAAGGGTTTATAGACGGCCTGTAAGCCCCCACACCTCCACCCCCACACCCCCAACAAACTTTGTTATAAACTGCAGGATCACATGTTTGGAATTGAAATTGGCCGTGAAAGACACCAGGCCAGTATTTTTTCCTCTTCTGCTTTTTCTATAACACTGCCCGACGTTTCCAAAAAAGCACCAGTATTTTTTTGTTTCTGTTGTTGTTGAACGTGAATCCATATTTCCAGAAGCTACGCAAATGCAGCGTTTTACTAAATCGTGCCTTGTTTCACGATTTCTTAGCATTAAAAAAGGAGAGTACTTGTATGTAATGAGGGCCGGTGCCTCTGGTTTAAGGTTTAGCACACATGAGTGGTAAAGCTATCATGGAGTAGACCAGTGTTTCAACTTGTACATTACCCCCTGCCCCAATACACATTGTATGCGTTCTGTAGAAGAAATAGGTCTAATATATTGTCTTAATGCAATACACCCTCCTTTTCTGTAGCCATTATGTGATTATATTTGACTGTGAGCTTGTTGTTTTCCTCTGGCTACGAGAAGTCCAAGACCAGGGACCAAGTTTATTTTTCTAGAGAAGCTGCATGGATTGCTAATATCACCAAGTGTAATATATAATATTATTATTATATATATATTTATATATATTACACTCGAAATGTTGAAATCGGAAATACTTTATTAATGCGTCCTGTGGAGGAAATTCTCCCAGGCGTAGTCTGGGTAAGATCCAGGGCGTATGAATTTCTTTTTTCTTCTAGCATATTCTTGGGTAATTTGACATGTTTAAATATTTTCTGTAACCGGTATACTATCCCCCTCCTTTTTTTTTTAATTTTCCTCTCAGGTGGACAGAGGACCCGCAAGAAAAGATGCCCATATTCCAAATATCAGATCAGAGAACTTGAAAGGGAATTCTTTTTCAGTGTGTACATTAACAAAGAGAAACGCCTGCAACTGTCGCGGATGCTGAACCTCACTGACCGGCAAGTGAAGATTTGGTTCCAGAACCGTCGTATGAAGGAGAAGAAACTGAACAGAGATAGGTTACAATATTATACGACTAACCCTCTGCTTTAGAGGGAGGTCCAGAAACATGGCACCACCGCCATAGCTCCACCATCCCCTCTGCTGCTGGGCTCCCCGCGTTGACACGCTCTCCAGTGTACTTTGTGTACCACAGTGGCCGCGAACGGCAAAGCAGCAGCGAAGCAACACTCAAGTTCGAGGACATCTCGTTTCCTGTGATCCGAATGATCTAAAAAGACTGAGCATGAAAAATTCAGAGCAAGTTTGTGGACTTTTTTTCGCTCTCCATATTTTTTGGGGGAAAACACAGACTGATTTTCTTTCGTCCTCGACCCCAGAAATGTGTGTGCTCGCCAACAAAAAAGTCCCCGTGTTAATATAATTGTGATTCACAGACGCCTTTTGACTATTTCTCTCTAACGCGGGTATAAAACTAAAAAGCAGTCACGGAAATCGACTGGTCCTCCCGGAGTTGTTTTGTAATCAAAAAGATTTGTTTTACTTTTTTCTGCTTTTGAAGTTCACAAGGAAAAAAGAATCGTGGGTTTCGACAAATATGCGACTTTAAATACCTAAAATCTATACGAACATTGGTGTGACCAAATAACGAGTTCGAGAATGTAATGTGTTTCTGTTTTTTTGTGCGTATTTATTTTATAGCCGCTCGTTTACTATCTCATTTTTAAAGTCACGGCTAACCAAGTCAAAAAGTCCATTATCACAGCCAATATTGGGATTCCGTGTTTAGTCTTGAGCTGACCTCAAAACGAGCTTTTTTGTCCTGTAGCCTACAAGAATGAGGGCAGGCTTTTTATATTTTGCGTATTATCTTTCAAATACCTAAATCATTTTGATTTCTGAAGACTATCAGTCGAGTATTGATATAGATTGAATGCAGGCCAAACCAGAGAGATAAGCTCGTCCACTGGATCCGTGTGGAGTTGCACTGAGGTACAGACGCAACATATTCACACATATGTACACACACACACACACACACACACACACACACACACACACATATATATATATATATATATATATATATATATATATATATATATATATATATATATATATGTATATATATATACCTATTCGGGTCTATTATTGATTCGCATAACAGAATATTTTTTTCATGACTCGTGATCCTTTGGTACTTCGCAGTCCTAAAGAAGACCGCTGCATTTTCAGGTGTGCTGTCTCGGGCAAGGCTGGTCGTCGGGGGTCATCACATTGAAATCAACTGCTCGGTTTTGCCCAAATTCTATTGTGTATTATACTATATTTCCAAATAAAAAACAAAACAAAACATAGATTTGTGTGCGTGGTTGTTTTTCCCCAAAAACAATTAGAAAAAGCCAAAAAAACAGTGCGTCGTGCGAGACATCTGGTAATACATGAACAATAAAAACATACGAACAGATGGAACATTTTACGCACATAAGATCAACACATTTAAGCCTGTGCATACAACGGAATAGTCTAAATGTAGGTGCCTGCGTGCATATTGCAGACAGTCGAAAATAAGAAAATAATAACAAAACAAAATAAAACAACAAGAAATCCACCGACTGCAGCAGTTCTGACGGCTCGACGTACAAATTATGAACCGTCCAATGATCCGATGGGGGTATTACGCACTCACCGCCTCAGCAAATGCAGCACGTTGCTAATGCTGATTGTGTTAAATCTAACAACAAATGAACCATTGCATTGTCTGAGTATTTTAAACTATACATTTACAACTCTTCCGTGCCATGTACAGGAATTCTTTGTTATGTGGAAAGCTCATCGGGGGTTGCCTACATCTCAACTCCATAGTATTTTTTTCGTTTCCAAACATTGTTCATTTCTCCACCCATGTTCATTTCTACCGCTTGTGTTTCCCTTCATGTTTTGTTTTGCTTCCCTAATCTCTCTCCAGTCTACGTTTGCGTGTCTGCAAGCTGTCATTTTCTCTGATTGTTTTTTTTTCCTTGTTGGAAAACTCAGCTTCACAACTGCATTCACCGTCGTGCCGAGGGGTCGCCATATTTGCTGTTGTTATCACTGTGTTTATGGCAGCTAGCCGCAGCGCATTGGCGTTCATATATGACAGTCAAAAGGGCCATAAACGCGGGGGAGAGAGAGGCTGAAGTTTATGGTTGCCTTCGCTCTTCTGCCATAGTCCGGCCTTGCCTTGCGCATCCTTTACTGCGCGTTGGAATTCCGTCCCTAATTACAGGACATCCTCCTCGTTGCCGCAGCAACGCGGCCATAAAAGCTGTCTGAGAGTCTGGAGCATTTGTACAATTGGAGTGCAGTGCAATAAACCGTCTGAGACCCAAGGTTATTAACTGTGTTACCAAGGAGGCGAGAGCAACGGCAAGGGAGTGGACAGGCAGGAAAAGCCTCTTGCCTGTTTACTACGTCGACTTCATTCGAGAGGTTTACCCTCTTTCGTGTGCTTTATCCGTCTCGAATCAGTGTGTGTTTGTGTGCGCGTGTGTGCTTAAAGTGGCGACGGCTGCAAAACTCAGGATTTTAGACTTTCATCAGCCACCGGGCGGCGCTATTGGGACCAATGTCACGGCCGTGGATGTTCTTTTTTGTGTGTTGTGTGCTCGTCTCCAGGCTCACCTCGAATGCTCGCAGGTAAAAAAGAGAGAGAAAAAAGTAGTTGTCAGTGTAACCTCCCGGAGCGTGAAGAGTTCGCTCTGCTGATTAAAAAACGTCTTGTTGCATGTTTCAAAGTCCCTCAAGGGTCCCCTTTTTCTTTTTTTGCACGTGGTGGGCCTGCTAGCGATAAGTGTAGTTGTGTGTATGCGTACGTGTGTGTGTGCGCGTTTCCATATGCTCTCACTGGGCCGTGCGGTAGAGATTAAGAGTCATTCCTGGGGACCCTAATAAGGCAACACATGTGCCGCAAAAAGCCTCCGTTGCTGCATGTGCTATTCATTTTGCTGAGCTCGAGGTTTTTAATGGTGGGAGTAAAAAATGTCCGGCTTGTACCTGGAGAGCTATGTACTCCCCACTCCACCACCACCACGTCCAAAGCCTAGCCGCAAATGTTTTGGAATTTCTTTATTTCTGAAAAAAGGGGTGCCAAAATGGACACAAAATCTGTGCGTCTCGAGGCAGCAGCGCGTTGGATACAAAACAAGTGATTTCATTTTTTCAGATGTTCTCATGCTAATGCGGCGCATCTTAAATCACAGCTGCGCGGCTTGTAGGCTCATTCGTCTTTGTCTTCCTCCTTCTTCAAGAAATCCGCTTACAGCATCTGACATCCCTCCAACGAGCATTACTCCCGCGAACGTGCCAAGTGTATGAAATCTGTTATTAGCAGGAGTCGATCCGATTGTGATAGGGCAACAATCGCGTCGCCCTTTTCCTTCCTCTCCCATAGAGAGAGGGGGAGAGCAGCACTCAGGCTATTCGGTGTCAGTCCAAGAGGCTGTTTTGGACCTTAATGCGTGTAGACCGAGTCTCTTTTCTCCTTTGTCTTCTGTGAAAAATAAATACTTCCGCTGGATGTAATAAAACGCCGCATTATTGTTCATAACTGCACTCGGGACGAACATGATACGACTCAAACGGTCTCTCCGGCCACGATTATATGGGCCTGATCAAAGCCAGTGGTCAGAGTAAACTATTTTGAGGATATAATAGCCAGGCAGCTGTGAAAATGAAGATTTAATAGCTACGATTAATATCTGTACCACAAGGATATCGATAGGCCCCTACGTCAGTATACAGCACCATGAAAAGTGGCCCGGCCAAAAACAATTTAATACCGGGCGCACATAATTAATTGATGTATTTAGTTTCCGTATTGTCTCGTATGTCCAATAAGGAACCGGCCACTGTGGAGAGCAGTCTATAACTGTTAGTTTTGTCTGTACCTAGTAGGTCCAGCTATGTTGTGGAATTATTTGGGAGAATTTACAACACAGGCGAAAGCCCTGCTTTTTTATGCACGGCCTTTTTTAAATTCCAGAACTGCATGACAAAAGAAAATGTTCCCTATTCCAGAAATATTTACCCGCCATCTATTATTTTACTTCTTAAACAGGATATGTTTAATATTCATGTACACATAAATAACCCACGACCAACTTCTCTAGTCATTTAAGTCATGTGAAATATGTATGTTTTGAGCAGGAGCAATTGACAAACGTCCACCTTGGGCGAGCTAAAAGAAAAAGGTCTAAGCCAGTCGTACACAAATGAGCTGTCAATGAAGGAGTGTTTGAAACCTAAATGGGCTCAATTTATGAATTTCTCCCCAAATTTCCCCCCCCGTTCCTGTACAGCAGGCTGCAAAAACAAACCCCGGGGGCTGCAAAGCGGCCACCTGGGCTTGGTAATGGCAAAGCTGGGCGAGATTAACTTCAACCTGGAGAGAGCAATAGAGTGCACATGGCCAAGGACACTACGAGATGGAAGGAGAGTTTTATTGTGGGCCTTATTGCCCCAAATTGGACCGACAGGATGACTTGTGCAAGCTTTATGTCCGCTATGCCGTGGCAGCGCGTGTCTGTTCCCACACAGCGGCGAAATAAATATTTTGGCAGACTCATTTCAAATTTTATACTTGGCACAGCTTGGGTTGCCTGAATTTAATTTTAAAAGAAAAAGACACATAGAGCGGTAAAAAAAAGTGTAGCCTATATTTTTTGATCCAAAAGCCGTATATATAGGTTCGACCTATTTCTGTTTGTGCTTAATGACTCCTCGTGTATGGGATCTACCGTTACGCAAAATTACTGGAAAAACAATGTAACTCATATCAATACAAATAATACTTTAAAATAAATCTCTGAAAATTATGTTTATAATTATGTGAAAGGTGAATATATTTTGCTATTTGTTTTACATATATATGTATTTATAAAATGAAGAGAAAACCTCTACCATAAAATTGTTCCTTTTAAATCATTGCTCATATCTAGAAGGTGCATGTCCTGTTATTTCAGGAATTTAACTTTTAGCAGCAATTTGTCAAATATAAATTGAAGAGTTTATTGTGTAAAAGTTTGTGTTTTTTCCGTCTTCGTTACTGTTACTTTAATCGTTTTTACTGGCAACAGTGAAAAACGGTTTGCCGTCCTTCACGCGCAGCCATAACTTTGTCAATACGACTGGATTTTACATAATTTAACCTACGTCCAAACTATGCGGCTAAAAAAAACAACAACTTGTGTTTAATATAGTATAGTGATTTAAAAGCGCTAATAGACAATTCAATGGTATAAACTGTTCTCGAACGGTTTCGGACACCGTCTCTTGAGGCAAAGTGAAATTAATAAAATAAACTATTTTAAAAATGAAGAGGAAAAAATGATAAGGGTTATGTTTGATGTTACTTTCTTATCTCCGGGCAACATTAGTTAAAGACCTTTTTTCCTTATAGAGCAGGGAGAGCTCAGGCTGCCTTGAGGCTGGAGAGGATGCACCATATAAAACGGCTTTTTACCAAGTCATTTGCCAAAGGCGAATTCGCTCTACAGTTAAAACACTTTATTACCACTAAGTCCCACTGTGTCTCACTGAGCTTTGTTATTTTATGTCTTTGTTGGTGGGTTTCAGCAGCCCTATACTTTTGTACTTGATTTGCCACCTTAAGGCCATATCTTAATGTAAAGCAGTATATTTTAGTCTGTTTTATAACGAAAAGAAGTTAGATTTATACTTCTTGGATTTATATTTCCACCTTCACTTTCTGTCACTCATACATCAGCTCGAAAGTTTGAGTCTTTTATATTTATAAATCTGATGCTCGTCACCAATGTTGCACCTACAGTATTGTCGAGCTCTGTGGTTACATTTGATTTGCACATATGCGCACGAATCGCCGCGTCACAGGCGTCTTGTGGCGTCGTTTTACGCACGTGTTACGGGAGCTTTGTTTAGGCAACATGAATGAATCTCTGCTTTTTGAGTGTATTTTGTTAAACTTTGCATCGTGTTGGACCTCGCCCCTTTCTACAAGAGGGTTATGGTGGTGCATTAAGGCGAGGTGAAGGAACACACTGATTGCTGCGCTGTCTCCTTTCTCCTGCCTCAGCTCCATGATGGATATCGCTTTGCTGGGCTGCTACGTAGCCCCAGAGTGGGAGGGACTGCCCACCTTCCAGCATTTCCATTGGTTTTACGGTCCGCACGGCGGAGAAGGGGGGCGCCTCTAATCATATCCAGCATGTTTTGCACAAGAAATGTCAGCCAGAAAGGGCTATCTTCTCCCTACGCCAAAATACACCACAATAATGTCATGTTCGGACAGCCCGTCAGGAAATACGTTTTTAGTGGACTCTCTGATCAGTGGCCGCACCGAGAGCGGCGGAGGTCACTACACGGGGAGCGCGGTGTGCTTGCCTCATAGCGCTGCGACAGAAGTGCCTTACGGACTACACAACTATGGATACTTCCCAGGTATGGGGAAACGGAGCGAGGTGGGCCCCCAGAACATGGTCACGTCGTCCGGCGCCTATATGTCCAGCATGGAGATGTGGATGGACGCACAGAGGTCATGTCGGATGGACCAAGAGCACCCGGTAGGTCCCCAGGTTGCGCCTTGCTCGTTCCCGCAGAACATTAAAGAAGAGAGCACCTACTGCCTGTATGAGCAGCCCAAGTGCCCCAAAGCCTCCACAGCAGAAGATCTGACTTACTCGAGGTTAACCGGAGCCGGCCTCGGGTCCAGTTCCTGTACAGTTACCGATGGCGGCGGTGGCGGAGGAGGAGGCGGCGGGGGCTCAGTGCCTGTGCCGGGCTACTTCCGCTTGTCTCAGACGCACGCACTTTCTCATAAACTTTACAACAGCAACGTCCCGCAGCCGAATCCTTCCAACTCCCATTTCGGCCTGCATCCCAGCACCGCTCCCGCGCGCTTCCACACGCCGCCGACTCCGAGCGCCGTCCCGGCCACTGCGCAGGAAGGGAGGAACACGGAGGAGCCCGCGTCGGCAGCGGGGAACGCGGATCTGCAGCCTCACGCCGGGATCGAGGAGGACCGCGAGTCATCTGACGCGGAAGCCTCCTCGGCGGACGAGGCGGAGGAGCACGACAAAAAAACGGCAGTGAAGAGTAACAAAGGTAACAGCAGCTTTTCATAGGTGTGGTCTGGCGCTGTTGTTTTGTTTCCATGCCGGTATAGAGAGGGGCGAAGGGTTTTAATTGCACCTGTCAAGTTTTATTTGGCTGCAGCTAGAGGTAAAGGCACGGGATTGAAAACTTTATATTTTCATATAATTTTCCTCTGAGTGTGATAATACAGGTCTATCGAGGTGCGAATTGATTGTATTACTGCATACACGTATGGAAACGGGCGGACAGATGGTGCGTAAAATGAGTTAATAACTAGACAAAGATAGATTTGGTTTGATTAACACACTCCACAGTCTAATAAAATGTTGTTATTTTACATATATATATACATATATAAGCCTAAATTTTACGATTTCACGATAAGCCTTAACCAATTACCAATTGACCGCAGCATAAAAAAGAGTATCAAATAGCCCAAACTGTATTAGTGTATCTATTAATAATGTCTCCTCAGCATGGATACACTCTCCGTTTAATATTTAAATACAATTTGCTATTGTCTGAAATTGTCATATTAAATATATCGTTATATTCACTGGGTTTTGTTATTTGTTTATATCTAAAATCTGGTGACAACACATCATAAACACAAATTGTCATACACACACAAATACGCACGCGCACAAACACACACTATCACACGCACTCAAACACACGCACACACACGCACACACAAACACACACACACTATATTCCCACATGTTGCAGCACGTCTGTTCTTAAACAAAAACGCATTGTGCCGTTTTTTCTCCTTCTTCTTCTCCTCCTCCTCCTCCGTCTTCTCCTTTTTCTTCAGGTGACTCTAAAAGTGATAACACGGCCAACTGGCTGACAGCGAAGAGCGGCCGGAAGAAGCGGTGTCCGTATACCAAGCACCAGACACTGGAGCTGGAGAAGGAGTTCCTCTACAACATGTACCTGACCCGAGAGCGCCGCCTAGAGATCAGTAAATGCGTCCATCTGACGGACAGACAGGTTAAGATCTGGTTCCAGAACCGCAGGATGAAACTGAAGAAAATGACGCGTGAAAACAGGATCCGGGAGCTCACTTCCAACTACGGATTTTCGTGATGAACGAGGTGATCACATTGAAATAGAAGAAAATTACTTAAATCAGTGACAGCCCTTTCCCTCCCACCGTCCCTTCCCATACACCACCCATCCTCACATACACACACGCACGCAAACACACACACACAAACACACACACAAACACACACAAACACATACCAAAACTCCACTTAATGACTCATTTAACCGTGGGTCCAACCAGACACGTTTAACGTCCTCCTCTGTGAGCTATTGAGAAAACGAGGAAAAAAATGTTAATGGATTTCTCTCTCTGTTTTGTTTTCTGATGTTATGTTTTTGTACCTTCGAACCCCGTCCCTGGCTCCTCTCTGTCGTACGGTGGAATTAGAAATAGTCAGGGGAGTTTAAATTAACACAGTTTAAATAAAAAAAAATATAAAAATTGATAATAAGAAAAGAGCCCAAATAATAAAGACGGTTTAAATTATCCACACATATCTCCACCGCTTTTCAATTTTGAAATCCAACAAATATCAGTTGATTTGACTTGAATTGGAGTTGCATGATATGAGAAGTTTTTTTTTCCTACATTGCTTTTTAAAATTTTTGGAATATAATGTCCCGTGTAAAACAAAAGCAGCAACAACAACACACTTATAGAGGAATAATTCACCATTAGATGTAGTCTACCATGATATAGGCCTATTCTATGTATGAGCTAAATGTATACATTTGAGCGGCACTCTTTATTATTAATGTTGAGGACGTTTACAAAACGGAGGAAAAGCGAAAGAGGATTGTTTTTACTGTATATTTCTGTGTACATAAGACATTGTGTTTTTTTGTGTAATGCTTAATAAATTATCAGCTCGCATTAAGGAGTAGCTGCTTGCATTTTTGTACTTGTTGGTTTGTTATATATTTACGCACAAGAGAGAAGGGGGGAAATGGGCTCTGTCTGAAATCCACCAATATATAATATGGACTCTTTTGTGTGTAACAGCTGAGAAATGTTTCAAGAGGCTAATGTAATGGGCATCGGAAATAATTAAGATATTAGGCTTTAAGCCGTCTAGCTGCATGCTCAGCCGGCTATTGTAGAGTTTTATGACTGGCTGGTATATGAGGTTTCTCCCTCTCCTCTAAAAGCAGCTCCAGTCGTGTGAGAGCCTTCCAGACGGGGAGGAGGCCCGGCTCACAGCTACAAATCTCTACTGTACAGATACACAATGGATAAAACAAAATAAAAACACACTAGAACCTTTCCTGCTTTAGCCTAGGAATACTGGGACTATAACATCTCCAGGATCGGAGGTAAGTCCATTCATCATTTTTTGAGTGTGTCAATTTTTGCGTCCTGTTGCTGCGGTTTCATTTTGTAGTTGTACTTTCTCTATACAGACGATTGTTTTTTTGGGACACTTGATGAAGGCACCGACGACCACAGGCGCATCGTGAATCGGCCGATTGTGTTACACACTCTTTGAGGGCCCGGGAATATCGACTGTCGAGTGGTTTAGGTAGTTTCATGTTGTTGGGGTCCATTTATTACTCTGCAACATGAAACTGTCTTAATTGCCCCAGTTACACGCATCGAAACTGAAAGGAAAGCAAAATCGGGGTACATAAAGCTGATGAATTCGGAGAGAGACGTTTTGGAAGCAAAAAAAACATTCTGGGTTTCAAAAAAATCTGGGTAAGTGGGGTGGCTGGTTGTTGTGTATATCCCCCTATCCTACCCCTTCCTATAATGCGCCTCTTTAGATTCGTCGACTTGTTTCTGTCGTTGTTTCTTTTTGGAAACGGGGTGGTGGGCATGTGTGTAGAATTTAAAACGTGATCCTGCGCTGCGCTATGCGTCGTGGACTTGGGGATTTTAAGGCGAAAAAGAGAAGCCGTGAGCGATAGTAAATAGTGACGCAAGACGCGCCAGACAAGGCCTCGGTTACGACCACTGCAGTGGAAGGGAAGGTGAATCGGGCAACAGCGACCCCCGTGGGCAACCGGGGACCGGATGCTTCCGCTGCGCAATAATAGTGGTCTCAGACAAAAGGAGGGGAAGGGCTTTATTGGTGATATTAAGATCCGCCAGACAGGCTGTTATCTGCAGAAGAGAGGCAAAAGAAGTGAATAGCCCCTGCGGTAAAGTGGGTGAAAAAACACCCTGATTTAAGTTTTACAGCCTTGAGAGCCTTTGGCGTAGTGGCGTCTAATCATGGGTTAGGTGTTTGCCTATTGGAACTTTTAGAGCACAAATAGGCGCACAGCCGCTCCTTTTCTCTCTGTCTCTCCTCTCATCCTTTTCCAAGGCTTGTTTGAAGTCTGTGTAGCCAAATAATGCGCAAGTTCCAACGAGGTGGTAGCCTACGAACATTATGTACATTCAAAATAAGCTCGCTAAATGCAATAGTAACAGCAGCAGCTGGGAGAAGTCATTCCTTGTGTTTTTTTCTATTTTTGTGGGGCCTTGGCACACACACGCACGTACACACACACACACACACACACACACACACATATATATATATATATATATATATATATATATATATATATATATATATATATATATATATATATATATATATATACATTGCTGTCCTAAACTATTTTATTAGTTTTCATTGGTTGACCGAATATTATTTGTATCATTACTTTGGTCCCGTTTACATTATTATTAACTTAAATCACCGACGTGTTATCCCTAATTCATTGTAAAATGTTTATATATGTATTGCTTTATTTACTTTTTGAATTCATGAAATACATTTTACAACCTGACCCGTGTTTGAATTTAAACGCTGACCCTGTTTACGACTCGCGCCGTTTTATTTTATAAGGAGGAAACCACAAGTACCACATTACGCATTATTTTTAGCCCTATTTAAAATGTAACGTTACACGGAAGCTGTGGCCCAATCATTAAAGTTTATCTGTTAATGGAGGCAATGATACCGACATGGGCCCAAACAAGTGATAACTGCGTTGCAAATAACACGTGGCTTAAACGCTAAGTTAAAGCCAAGAGAAGAACTCTAGAACAGCAACACGTTATCAACACGCAAATAAAACAACAAATACCCGGCTATTGTGGTTCAATTCAACGCGTGATTCATAAACCACCAACACATTTACTCTCCTTCGTTCTATATATCATTATCTATAATCAATTTTCACAAGACTATTCTGTAGCACATATTATCTTAAATCTTTATATCAAGTTATTGGAAGTCGTTTAATTTATCGTGTTATCCTAACAAAAACTGCTGCATTAGGTAGGACAAACTAAATAAATAGTCGTGTTTCCGTTTTTTTTTTCTTTTTATTATTCTGTTTGAAAAATAAGAATAATAAATATATTTACTGCTTTACATGGCTATTGATTCGTCAAACAAATGTACATTTTGCTGCGTTATTTACGTAAAAAAAGAACATACTGTCTTGTGCTATATTAGATATTAGTGTCGTAGGCCGAATATATGCCGAGATACAATATAAAGAAATCACCAACTTATTTATATTGTAGCCTGGAATGAACACGTGCATTTAATGAGCATTAGGTTTTATATCACGAGACATGAAAATACCTTAGGCAGTAACCTGATTAAAATTATAATAGATGAAGATCATTTTTCTCTATAGCTGTGGCAGCGTTGTGCTTGGATGTGTCATATTTGTTTTTAACACATTTTTAATTAAATAAATAATTAACTGAATTAACGGACATTCAGAAATGTCTGACACAGTAAGAGAATAATTAAAAAATGCAGTTTAAACAGAGATAGATAGAAAGATTCGACATCAGAGCGTGATTATGCTGTTAGCTGCTACTGTAGGCTTCTTTAATAAGGTGATCAAAGTGTGTTTTTGATGGTAGGGCGCTTACGTGTCCTATAAAGTGCCTCGTAAAAATAAATTTCCAAAAAACATACTGTATCGTTCTAGATAACCACGAAGGGAATTTTTAACAGCGCACTGATCTTGGAAAAAAAAGAAAAAAAAGTTGAGTCCTTTTCCTTTAACTCGTTATATTTCCATCTCACCAAGATAGAAGCTCTTTCTCATATCCTGATAATTCGTAGCTTTTAAAACCGAGGGCTTGTTATACAAGAAGCGGGTGCGTATTTAATGACCAAAAGGATTGATTTATTCTTTATTGTTCAGCCTTTATGATCACGTGTCAGCCGCCATCCAATGGCGCGGCGGCGAGTCTCCCCATTACTAGCCCACTGTAGGCCAAGTTGCTACTTGATTTCTCCACATTGTTATTTTGCGAGAGTGGGTTTACTGCGTGTGTGTGTGGCGTGTGTATGCGCGTTTGTATTTCCTTTTTTTGTTTTATTACTTTTGCAAGGTATAATATATATATATATATATATATATATATATATATATATATATATATATATATATATATATATATATATATATATATATATATATATATATATATATATATATATATATATATATATATATATATATATATATATATACTGCTGCTGTTGCCATGTCGACATCCGGAACACTGACTAGTTACTACGTCGATTCCCTTATTCTCTCCGAGAGCGAGGAGCTCTCCGTGCCGAGATACCCTTCCGGTCCCGGGCTGCAGCAGCACTCCAGACAACCGGCTTCCATCATCGACCACGGCGAGCTCGGGACTTGTACCTTCCCGTCCAAACCGACCGTGTTTGGCCCGTCATGGAGCCACGTACAGACTCAGTTCGCGGGCAGCGTCTCTTCCGTGTACCACCCTCACTACGGGCATCCCCAGGGCCCGGTAGGCGCGGCGGACACGGACAACCTTTACCAGTCGTGGCTGCTGGAGCCCATGTCCGGATCCCTGCCCGTGACCGGATTACCCACGAGCCACCACTACGGACCATGCTCTCGGGCCGAAAGCGCGCTGCCAGGCTCCCACGCGCCACTGCTGCTCTCCAAATACACCAACGGGACGCTGGCGACGGCGTCGCCGGTGGAGAAGGACGCCAGCCAAACGCGGGTTTGCGTGAGCGGGCAGGGAGACGATAAATCCAGCCTAGATCCAAGTAAGTGAAGCGCAGAGCTGTTTATTAATATTCACACCGTAGATAAAGCTTGCGGGGATTGGGGTGCGTGCGTCTGAGCTGAACATACCTTTTCCTGATGAACGGCTATCTAATGTCCCACTTCTAATAGGTATTGCACTTTTTTATTTGAACGTGATCAGATGGAGGTAAATACTGTTTTTTTTCGTTTACGCATGTGTAGCATTTTTCCAATTGTCCTGTCTGACTGACTGGCTATATGACTCATGTGTGTTTGCAACATTTGGCCACCCCCAAAACAACGGCCCCTTACACGCAGTGTCGCACCCCACTCTTTCCAGATAACCCAGTGTCCAACTGGCTCCACGCGAGTGCCACGAGAAAAAAGCGCTGTCCGTACACCAAGCACCAGATCCTTGAGCTGGAGAAAGAGTTCCTCTTTAGCACCTACCTGAGCAGAGACCGTAGGTACGAGGTGGCGAGGCTCTTAAACCTCACCGAGAGACAGGTTAAGATCTGGTTCCAGAACCGCAGGATGAAGATGAAGAAATTTAATAAGGACGGCGCACCGAAAGACGAGTGACTCGACTGCACATTTTATTGCGGCATAGGATGTTAATCGAGCTTCAGTTCACGCGTGGGAGCTCTTAACACTGCTGGACTCTGTTTTTAAACTTCATTGTCTTATTGTTCCATGTATAACATGAGCTGTTGGACTTATTTGTCTTGCAAAAGAAGAAAGAAAAAGGGCATGTTGGACTTCAGTTTTATGCGACTACCTTTATCCTGCACACTTTTAACAGTGCCCACTCGTTTAAAATCTATTCTCTTATGTTGATTTCAATTAACACCTCGTTAAAAGTCGTTATTAGTCGGCCCTTGTCCTTGTGCTCGTTTTGTGTATGGATGTTGTGTGTTCCCGTTTGTTGTTGATATTTGTTGACTATCTCAGATTAACCCGCGCGTGTATAGTTTGTAAAGGTGTATTCATTCTATTGCTGTTTTTTCCATTAATTTTACAACTGATGATTTTGACTCTTAACATTGTCACCACTGAAAAACAGAGTCTGATGGCGTTTTAAAAGTATAGGTGAGGAAACCTCAGAAACCTCATCGAAAATAATTACTAAATTAAAAAATGCGATGTTATAGAAGTTATATTACATGACATGATTGACTACCTATGTGTCTACCAAGTACCTACAATAACATTTTTTGCAGATGGCGAATTATATGCGAAATTCATAACGGAACTAAGTCCGAATTTCAGGGAGTAACATTTTAAAAGAACGCCATGTTTGTTAGTGAGAGGAAATTAAACATAAAACACTGTAGGCTACTTTATTGAATACCTCATGGTCTGTCGACCATCTGACTTTTCGTTCACAAATGTAATTTGTACTTTATTTATTAAATAAAACAAATCATATCTATGAATTCGTGAACGACATGTCCTTGGTGTTGTCGAGCTGACACCGTAGATAAAATATGCACTGCAGAGAAATGTGCAGGATATCTCCGGCAGATCAGATGTCACACGCGCACGCGAGCACACAAACACACAGAAGAAAACAGACAGAAGAAATAGTAAACATATAGATATGTGTTTACTTTAAATTGCAGTGTGGAACATTACAAATTTTCTATATATTTTGGAAAATTATTACATTTTTTGTTGCAGGTAACACACACACACACGAATTAAAATGCAAACAGCTATACAGGCTATGCGACTGCGTGTATGTGTTTCTGGGTTAGGGACTCCACTGCGTCTTGGCAGAGGATGTTGTTAGCTGTATACAGCCATAAAAGCCAATTACTGCTATAACCTTTTATGGGGTGCAAAGCGCGGAGGCGAGAGGATACACAACAACAGAAAAGAAAAAGACATCGAGATCTTCGACAGCTGAAACCCCTCAATAATGCAGCAGACGTGTTTTCTGTTCAGATATTTCTAGGCCGCTCAGCCATTAACAAAGTAATCTTCTATAACAAGATCCTGGAATTGATATTATAAACAAAAGTGTTTGATTGTGATTTAAAGAGACGTCAAATAGTCTAAAGTAAAGATCTAGGTCTAATTTTGCGCATCCCTGGCTGAGGCTTCAGGCCTCAAGTCACTGCATGTTCAGAGCATATTTTGGAACAAAGGAATAGAAAGTAGGATACATGGCGGATCCGACTGGCACTGACGTCTCGCGGATGGAATCGGAGGCAGATGCGACTCGGGCAGTTCGCTATCCATTAAGGGCCCAGCAGAGACGGATGTGTTATTGTAGCGAGAAGGTAAGACTTTAGTCCGACTGGAGTGCTGTTGTGACGCGTTAAGGGGAACGCGGATGGATCCAAACTTAAAAGACTCGACCAGAGACAATGCAATAAAAGCTCCTGGTCTGCTATACTGTCTGGCATTCCACTTTTAATGGCTTTATGGCCGTCCAGACACAATTAGGCCGTTTTCAGAATGGCACCCATTTGTTTTTCCCCTTCTCATTTCTGTGGGACTGCGTCCTGGACAAAAGGCCGAGCGGAAATGACCATCTTTATTGGATCCCCCCCCGCCCTCCTTCGACGGGAACGCGCAGGACTCACGGTCATTTAGAGAGAGCCTTTGTTTCTACCTGGGAACCGTTCGCCCTCTGCTCCTAATATCAGACCCATCCTAAAAAAGGAGAAAGAGCATAAAGCCAACACCCAGTTTCACACGCAGTGTTAGGCCTCTTAAGATACGGATGCGTATCTTAAGAGGCCTAACACTGCGCCCTGGACGAGTCTTATAAACGATACAGAAGCTGCTTACACGTAAATTCGTACGCACAGTGCGTAGTTCTCTCGTACTTTTTAAACTGCTATTCTCTCCTGGATCGCGGCAGACCTCCTCAGCCCGCAGTTCCCACAAGTCACCAGCAGGTGACGACACTGTTCCATAACGTCCCGCTACTATTTCTAACACTCCTCCCCAATGAACCTGCGCTGTGTAACATACCGTAGTAACATTTTTAAGACTACGACAAATAACTTCACACCTTATTTTACAGCCTCGGTTCATACGATTCTTCTAAAAGTCCGCCTTTCCGCGAGGAGGAATGAATCAGCCAGCACGCAGAGATTATTTCATTCCTGCTTTTCGCCTACTGACAATGGACCCATTTAATAGCGGGGATATGTATCAGCGTCGTGAAATAAACACTTTTCTTCATTACATTTTTATGTGGATTTTGCATGTCCTAACAAATCTGTTTACACTCTAAACAAAATTGGTTCAAGTTGTGCATCACTCAAAACGATAAATATCATCTAAGTCTTTGATTACTAATATTAGAGTTCAATGTGCGCAAATAATTTAAAAGAATTGTTAGAGTACTTTTATTGTATTTATAATAAAAATGTAATACTAATATTAATACAAATTGAATTGCCCAAAGATAAAAATAAATGATGAACCGTTCTGTCTGTCTGTCTGTCTGTCTGTCTCTCTCTCTCTCTCTCTCTCTCTCTCTCTTATGGATTTGGTTTATGCAATTGAAAATTAAAAAAATTGTTTCATCGTTTTCTTACTTTTAAGACCTGTAATTTGCATTCCAAATTTCCAGTTCTGAATATCTGAATTAGATTATTCCTACTGGCATATCAACAATCTGTTTCCAACAAACTAGATCGTTCTCGCTATTGATATTTACACGTAAAATATGTTACTAATAAAAATACACATACACACACACACGCATACACACACACACACACACACACACACACACACACACACACACACACACACACACACATACCTTTTTATTGTAAATTCCCATAATATTTTTATTGACCAATAAATTCATAGTTAATAAACAGCTATTATATCCTATTTTTACGCTCTTTATTTGCAATATATCCTACATTATAGTGAGTGTAACAGTCTAACAGAAGCCTTTAATTAATACTTATTTGTACATTAAAAAAGTGGTAAAATTGCGACATACAACCTGATACTTCTGGTGTATAAATTACCTGGAATTGTGTAAATTTCTCTCCTCCTTTTCCTTATGTGTGTGCGGGTTTTATGTGTGAAGTGTTAATCCTACTCCGCAGTTTGCGTCATGATGAAAATCCTTGTCCGCCCGCTGATTGGACGAGAGCGACCAGGTCTGAGTCATGTGGGTGAGTGAGTTCTTTGGTTGCGAGTAATAATGGGGTTTTGGTGTAAATCTAGGGTGTATTGCTGTCATACATCACGCTACCTCGTAAAAACGACACTGAGGATTCCAGGCCAACAAATCAGAGTGGAAAAAATATGAGTTCTTTTTATGTGGATGGTCTTCTTAGCAAATATACGGCGAGTAGTTCTCTCTTCCCAAACATAGATCGGGCTTCTTGCGGTATTAGATCCGGTGGAGGACTACGGCTCGGCTCGGACCGCCGCGGCCATCGCGTTCGCACCTTCCATGTCCAGAGTTTACGACGTCAACAATGCAGAGTTCCAGAACCCCCTCGTGTTAACCTCGGGCTACAGCCGCGTGCAGGACGCGCGCGCGCGCCACATTGCAGCCCTTTCGGCAGCAGCCGCCTCTTCACCTACAGCTGCTGCCACCCGGGGCCGGGACACCTCACCTCGCAGCCGGACAAGCAGTACCGGATGTACCGGTGGATGAGAGCGTCAGGTACGTGCAGACTGGCTTTTTAGACGCATTTTTAAGGGGCCATGAGGTCAATTTTTTTGTAGTTTAGTTTTTTTTGTTTAGTTTTTTTTTTTACAAAACATGGGGATACTCACACCGGCCCGTTTGCGGTTCAATTCATTTCGGGGAGCCATTGGTTGTTGCGCGGAAAGAATCCTAAAACTTTTATTGCGCAACTAATGAGTTCTGTGGTCGTAAATTCATTTGGCAAAGCGCTGTGTGTGATCAGTACGAAGAGACCTTGCTGCTGTGTTTTTCCTCTGCACTCCTATTACTCTTATAGCCTCTTCTCCCTTTGCGGTTGTAAAAAAGGCCAGTTGCATAAATCAGAGCTCCTGCACTCCGTAGCTCCCTTTCTAATTGGGTCTGCACTGCTGCAGCAGAGGCTAACGAGTTTATATATATATTTCTGAAACCCGCACCCCCACATTGTTGGATCAATAATGTGCTCGCAGTGTTTTGTTGACTACATAAAGAAAAGATGGATTTAGAACGCAAGCGATTTGAATATATGTTTGTTCAAACTTTTTTTTAAAGAGAAGGTGTCGCGGCTGTATTATCTAATTACTGGCGCTTGCTTTGGTGCACAGAACATCGCCGGCTTTTAATTGGAAAAACATGCAGAGTATCAAAGGAGGCATGAGTTCAGAGACCCCAGCAGGGCTACTTCAAATAGCTGTAAAAAAAGCCGCTGATTATAGTGCGTGAGCGTGTGCGATACAAGTGTGTGTAGAGTAAAATGTGAGGCACAATTACTTGCGCGATCACAAATAAATTAACAGTATATCCGAAATGTTTCCAGCATTTTTTTCTTTTTTTATTGCTAGAACGGTTTCTAAACCACTTCAATTAGCCCGGTTGTTTATGTGGGGTCATATTTCATACATGAGGGGACAAGGTTGTTTTATATTTATTTATTTATTCATTTATTTATTTAATTTATGTACACAGTTGGCTCATCTACATCTCCTTACAGATCCAAAGGGGGCCGACAGACCTACTCCCGATATCAGACCCTGGAGCTGGAAAAGGAGTTCCACTTCAACCGGTACCTAACCCGCAGGCGGCGGGTCGAGGTCGCCAGTGCGCTCTGCCTCTCAGAGAGTCAGATACAAATCTGGGTCCAGAACCGCAGGATGAAATGGAAGAAAGACCACAAGGACGATCCGGCGCACGTCGCCACGTTGGGGGAAGAGGAGCCTGATCTCCGGGCGGGGTCCGAGGCCCGGGAGCTCCATGCAGGAGACAACCGGAGAGCCGGTTCGGAGTCAGAAACGGCTGCAAGTAAAGACAAAAAGAGACGGACATAAAGAGAAAAATGATTAAATAATAATAATAATAATAATAATAATAATGAAAACACTGTTAATAGCCGATAATGGATATATCAGAGTTCATAAGATGATTAATATGACAGATGAGGGAAATTATGCAATAAATATTTAACAGTCTAAACTATAGTCTGTAGGTCATATTCAAACCCGAAATGTGTAAGAAAGTTCCGCATGAAAGTGCGATATTAACTTTCTAATTAAACTATATTTTTAATACACACATAATACATAAGTAATTTAACTCCACTGTGCTTCTAAATCAACATTTCCTAAAAAAGGTAATGATAAAATAAGAAAAAAATCACGAATATCTGGTTGTATTTCTGGAGGGAATCATTTTCTGCATAAATGTACCTTATTATAGAGGCTAAATACAACATGGGTGTTTTCTTTTCCAATTGTAAGATTTCGAAAACTTAACTGGGCTACCTGTGTAGAATTTTATCATAATTGTTCATTAATTAGCATAACAAGTATTCCTGTTGTCGAATTTAATTTATCTTTGGATTGGATTGACAAAAAATTATAATATATCATTCTCGGAATAACTTCTGCAACCTACCTCAGATTCCCAGTTGTTAACTAGAATTTATCTTTATGTGAATGTTTTCTTTTTCTTTTTATTCTTCCTTTTTTGGAAGTCTTAGCTGTGCCTTGTAAATGTTTTTGCATTTTTCATACCTAAAAATTTCAAGATTATTTTTTTTCGGGGTATTTTTGCATTTTTGGGCACTTGAGCCCATAAGGCATGCAACCTACCCCACTACGCCTAAAGATTTTCAGACAAATAGGCTAAAATGCATGCACTTTTATAAAATAAACAAATAAATAAAATTTAATTAAATCTGTAAAAGAGAAAATATAGACCTAATAATGGATTAAAGTAGCTTCTACCTGTCCTGTTTCTTTATTTGAGTTCAATCCTTGTCACCTAACAAGTGTGTAACAGAAACCTAATCAGGGTGATAATCAGGGTTAATGTGCGTAATGTGTAGGTGCAGGTCGCATGTAATGAAAGTCACAGCGCAGCATGGTGAGGGTCAGGTAAACACGGGGAGTTGGAGAATGTGAACTATGAGGATGCGAGATGGGGCAGGCTTTTACTGTTGGAAATTACTGTTGAACTCTGCGTTCCTTTTCCTCTTGGTAAGATGGCGCCTGTCGGTGACCTCACCACCTCCCCCCTCCCCTTCCTACTCCGTCACTCCCCCCATCCCTTCCTCCCTCTCTCCCTCAAGCGGTGGGTCATAAATCCGTTGTTGTTTATGAAAATTTACAACGCGGCAATACAACTTTACGACGCGGCCCGACCTATCATTGGTCACGGTGCGTCATGTGACGTCGAGTCCGTGAACATGAACTTTTTTATATAAATTTCCAATAGCGGTATCAGAGAAGCCTTTCATTTAACGGTCCCGAGTTGCTACACACACGCGCGCGGATTGTCTCCCAACCAGACCAGCGACCTTCTGCGTTTTGCGCGTTGCGCGTCTCTTTATTAAAGCAGGGTTTGGAGTCTTTTTTTTCATTTTCTTCTATGTGACGCAGACTCTCGCCTTTGGGACGGACGTGCCTGGAACATTTTGGGTGCCCTGCCGCTCACACGTTTGGGCACGACGAGAGGAAAGGAGCCCTGGTGCGTCACTGACCCCTCCGGGGAGCCCCGGTTTTTGAGTCCGGGGGGACGCGGCTGGAGACTGATCTCAGTGGCTGAACCCGTCTGCACCTGCCAACTCCCGCCCCTCACCGCTGTTTACAAGATTCCTCACAAAAAAGAAAAGGTAGAACGAGACAACTGAAACCCATCAGACGACTGCATGTTTGCTTTTATCTATTCGCAATGACAACCATATATCTACAAAAACATAAATTATCAAAATACATTATTTAAAAATATTAGGAACAATATGTCACATTACCTTTATATTTGCAGTTGATTGTGATTTGAATGACAGATGGACATTCTGATCAGTGTGAAATTACCTCCTGTACCACGTGAAATCGGATTGCGTTGATATCCTGGCTTGTTTTAGCCTTGTGTTGCTGACGCTTTATTTGTTTGTTGACGAATTTCGAAATGGGGATGATTCATTTGAATGGATTATGGTCTAAGGACGTTCTCTTTGACGCCCTCCTGTGGGAAAACAGGGGATATTGTGGTTGTAGCTCTGCTGTTTTTTTGTATTACTGCAAATGCCTGCGGGTGATGGTTAAAACCTCTGACACGTCCTTTTTTTCTACCCATGCCCGGCCTTAAAATTTTGACCGTTTTCTTCGTGTTGTGACATTTTGTATTCACGAATATGATAATAGCTAGTGAGAGCAAAAATGAGTATTTTATTGTTTACATGAGTTTTTATTGAGAGGCAATCATTTTCCTGATTTGTATTTTATCTGCGCAAAAACTATAATTGCGTCCGTTCAGGGACATTTGCTCGAGCATGATATTCTGTAATATAACACTGGCTGCGGCGGGTTCTGCTCTGCAATAAATTATTACTCAGCCAAGCCAAAACGTAAAAAATAAAACGATTTCCCTTAAACGTTCGTGTTATTATTTCTTTGGAATATGTGCGTTTAAATTTTTAGCCTTTTGACTACTTTTTTGCCAAAAGTATTTATATGTACATATTAGATTAATTATAGTGTTGACTGAAAAAAACTCTTACATTTTCACTGCTGTTGCCATTTATTTATATGTCAACATGTAAATGCTTCCACTGGTTCTGTATGATTTTTTTTGCCCCGAATATTTCAGCAGAATATAACGATCCTGAACGTGAGCGCAGTGAGTTGTGCGTAATGCTTTGCTACTTTGCTCATCTCAGTGGTCGTAGTGTGTGAAGGTGACTGCAGAGTGCACTGTCCTCCTTATTCCCGCAGCACTGCCCTTTTCCCCCGAGCTCGACATGTTTGACCCTGGAGCTACTCTTTCCTCCCTTTTCTCTCTTAGTTCCTAATTTAGTTCCTGGGTGTGTCCCTTCGCTTTGAAAAAGGGGGGGGGGGGGGGTCGTGGGAACTTTGTTACCATTGGCCAGCCATAAATCAGCTGTTAAAAGCGTGACTGTTTAGCCAACAAGACGCTCCTCGAGTCGCTAATTGTGGCCCGTCCGAACACGGATGTGGGGGACCCGCTAACCAGCGCGTGCCTTCTGGGCGTCTCAAAGGGCACACATACCTGAACCAAGCGTTTATGATCTATGTCACTGTTTTTGTCAGCGCAGGACTGGGTGAAAGCTGCTGCTCTCGGGGGCGAAAATAGCGTGTGAGGCAAAGTAAAGGACATGTCCCTGACTTCCAGAGGCGAAGGTGCCATAAAAATTCCACAAGGAGATACAACCCAAACACTCGCCCTGCCTTCATGCTCGTGTATGAGGCTCCCCGGGTCTCTGCTGTGTTTTGAATGTGTTTTTTTCCTGATTTCACATGGACAATAGTGGATAATCTCTTTTTAGTTACTTACTGCATTGGTAAAAATTACGCTGCATGTGCCAAGGTTTTGTAATGTAGGCAAGGATTGACCAGAAAATCACACTATTTATTATTCATATCACTCATCTTTGCTGGCTATGTTTTGAAAACCTTGTCTAATAACATGTACAATATTGTTTTTTTTATTTTTTGAAAAGAAAGTGAGAAGAAAATAATAACAGAATGCAGCAAATTAAAAATGAATAAAGTGCTCGAATATTATGGTTATATAACATATTGAACACGTTGGTTTGAACCATGAATCGCTTCGAACATCCACGTTTTCCAGTATTTTATTTATTTGTCTTTCGTATCACTTTGCAAAAAATGCTCATATACAGAAAGAATTTACGTGTGTTGATATATCGATGCTTCACATATATATACACGAACAGCTATTAGAAAATATTAATATTTTCTGTTTAAGGTTCAATATGAATAATGATTCGCCAGAAAAAGAGAAGTAAATAGAGTCGGGATGCGTGCGAAAGTGTCCAAGTGCTCATTTTTTTTTTACAATTTTAACCAGCTTATATGTGGATTTACTTGAGTTCATATGCAGCCTAAATATTTAAAATTCAAATTTTGCTCGAGACGTGAAACACAGGCCTCATCCGTAGGACATTTTTCGATAATTGCTGTTTAACTTTTATGTGTCTTTCAAATATGTTTTCATCAGTGTATCCCCACATGAGCGGTTGCATGATGATTATAAGAACCAAGAGTGGAAAACGCACCCCCGTATCGGTTGTATTTATTTGTTCTATCAACCGCTCATCATTTTATGTGCAATCGTAGACTATGATA
This sequence comes from Eupleurogrammus muticus, assembly GCA_036785175.1. Taxonomy (NCBI): domain Eukaryota; kingdom Metazoa; phylum Chordata; class Actinopteri; order Scombriformes; family Trichiuridae; genus Eupleurogrammus; species Eupleurogrammus muticus. The sequence goes on from JAYKQN010000020.1 coordinate 1,167,724, forward strand.
ACATGCATAACAGATTCTGATGGAATTATATCTTTGCGCTGTCCTCGCAGAGATTGCGCTCTCGGCGTGTCACATGTTGTATTGTTTAGGAACCCGGTGCCTTTTTGCCGCAATGGTCGTTAACCTCCGAATAACCCCAGTTCGAAGCCCTTGCCTAAGAAAAAAAAACGTGCCGCAGACTGGCAGTGCAAAAGTTGCGCCAGAGGATGGCGCACCAAGACAATTCAAAAAAAAAGAAAAAACAGCAGGAGCCTGCTTTGCTTTGCTTGCTGATGGTTTACCCGAGCCTCAAGCGCACGGGAAGCGCGCGCCCCGTACATCCCACCCAGTATTTCCTGCGTGCACGAGTTTACCTCTGGAGGTCACCGAGCAGGATTTACGACTGGTCAACAAAAGCACGTGATTCCCCGCCGTACCCCATATTTGGGTGCCTACGTAAGAAGAGAATCAAGTCCAAGTCCCACTCATTTCCATAATTCATCATAAATTGTGCACGGGTGCTATAGGACGCGCTTAAACCAAAAGAGCCACAAATCAAGCCCACTGGTTTATGCTATTTTACCTCCAAAAATATTACAAACAGCATCGATCCTAGCGACGGGAAAACCGGTGGATGGTCATCAAATGAGCTCCTATTTTGTGAACTCATTCTGCGGTCGCTATCCCAATAGCACGGACTTCCAGTTACATAATTATGGAGACCATAGTACTGCAAACGAGCAATACAGAGACTCTACAGCCATGCATTCCAACAGATACGGGTATGGCTACAATGGGATGGACCTAACGATCGGGCGGCCCGGTACCGGACACTTTGTGGACAGCGAGGAGACGCCGGGCTACTCCCCGAGTCACTCAGCAGCGACGAGACCCTCGGTGGAGCCGGTCAGGTACACGCCGTCCGCCGGCGGCGGCGGCGGAGGAGGAGGAGGCGCCACTGGGACCTCGTCTCTGTCGCCGCCACCTGACCCTCTGCCGCGGTCGTCGGTGGCAAGCTCGTCTCCGGTCACCGAGCGGTCTCAGAATCAACGCCGGGGGGTGAAAAACTCCATAGCGGAGCCGTGCGCGGGCGCGAACGGGGCCACGCTGTTGCTGGTTCGGGACTGCACGTCCAAAGCTTCCCTCCTAGAGGAGGAGAAGCCTGCGGGAAGCGCACCGACAACTCCCCAAAATGTCAATGACACAGCACAGCCCCAGATATACCCGTGGATGAGAAAACTACACATGAATCACGGTAAACTCCTATCTTCTTTTATAATCATATATAGATTTTTAGAAACCAGGCGCGTTATCGTTTTTTTTAAAAACTTCACGTAATTGTAATTGTATAATTTAGGGTTTTCCACAAGCAAAAGCTGTCCTAAAATCCGCCAATTTACCCTTTACATGACAACACATATTCACTCCTGTTCACCTGTTTGATGTAGCTTATTGTTGCTTTTCCATCCTGTCCTATTATTATATTTTTACATTGTAGTTATCATATTTTAACTGTGTTAAATCCACTTTTTGTGACATTTGTATTTAAAAAGGCGTCTCGATTAGGCTACATGCATATAAATACAAAGCGTATATATTGGGGGAGGTGGTATGTGCGCTGTTTAGGATAGGTCGTGAAATATCTTCCCATAAAATGTTGTCCAAAATGCACATTTTTTTGTGTTGAAACATCTGCTGTATCTCATTTTTGTTTCCTGTAAAAAAAAAAAGATTTGGCAGGACCAGAGGGGAAGAGAGCCAGGACTGCTTACACCCGGTACCAGACCCTGGAGCTGGAGAAGGAGTTCCACTTCAACCGGTACCTGACCCGCAGGCGGAGGATAGAGATCGCCCACGCCCTCTGCCTCTCAGAGAGACAGATCAAAATCTGGTTCCAGAACCGTAGGATGAAATGGAAGAAAGACAACAAGCTGAAGAGCATGAGCATGGCGGCTGCAGGCGGGGGAGCAGGCTACAGGCCTTGATGCTCACACAACTTCCAGTCCCTAATAACGAGGCACTATGAAATAATAATAATAAAAAAAGATTGTCATATCAAGTTCTCTTCCACCCAATTCCACAAAGCGCAGAGACTTAAATAACGGGGCTGCGTGTGCGTGTGTGTGCGGGACCCAAGCCCCAATATGTATGTCCAACAAAACCGTCACATTATTTTCCTTGATATTATTTCCTTAAAAAAACACAGTGGTAATGCTTATGTGAGTTAAAAATGCATTGTACCGTTCTGTCTAGATTTAGAAAAAAAGGAACATTGGAAATAAATGTTTGTTTAAATTATTTCGTGTTCATAATAAAGCGTCCAAACGCCTGAAATGCTACCTATCACAGTTAAATCCAGTTGAAAAGCACTCAGAACAGCAAACTGACGAGTAGAAAGCTGAGGTTGCGCTGTCTGTTTAGCCTCCTTTTTTCTATGTATGCACTGTATATGTGTGTATTTATTTATTGATGTATTGTACCAAACTTGTGCAGATAACTTGTTTCCAAAAAGTAGAGCCAGCAGAGTAAATAGCCTTGTGCGTCTGAACGCGCGCGCGGGTGTGTGTTTGTTTGTGCGTTGTGAACAAATGTAGGGAAAGACTCGGTCTTGTATGTACAGTAGCTGTGTGCCTTCTATGTTTTTGTTCTTTTTTTGGATTTGCAAGAGCTTCTTTTTTGCCCTTTATTCACTTCGGGCGCAACATCTTAGTAAAAAAAGAAAGGTCCCACAGTTAAAATGAAAATCCTATTGCCTATGTTGTATAACTCCATCGTGATAAGCTTTTTGTAAATGTTTTTCAACAGACTGGAAGTCAAGAATATACTATGATAAACAAAATAATAATGTTAATTATGATGACGGTGATAACGATGATGCCCATTATAATAAACTTTCTACTGGAACGGAAATATTACAGTGATTGTACTTTCTTTCTTTCATTCAGTTTTTCATTCAGGAATATATTGAACATTCTTTTGCCGTAACCGCTGTTTTGGAAGAAGAAAAATCAGCCCGAAAATGCCTAAAATTGTTATCTAAACCCTTTGAATTCAACAGGTCCCCTTGATGAAAGCTTCTTGTTTTACTCACCTTGCTGTGGAGCGGTTTGGCTAAAACAGGCTTCAAACGGGAGCGAGCGGTTCCCCACGTTTTTTTTTCTTATTCTGTTGCGCACAGGCTCCCGGTTTATTTCCGCAGAATCAGCTCGACTTTTTCGAGCAGTAAACTTTATTAGGACCGATTCTGGCTCTCTGACATTTGGGTGCTAAATGAATGGGGGGTTTTGTCTATGAATTAGATCGTAAAAATCATCCGAAGCGCGGCCAGATAGGCTCACTGGCCATAAACGGTCACGTGGTGGCCATTAAAGTAAGTTTTATGGTTTTGGGGAGTTGACAGTATATTGCACATAACATATAATCGCACTGACGTCGAGGCTCCGTCTGACTCTCTCTTTGTAGGCTGTAAGTGTTACTTGACCGGTGCAAGACCGTCTCTTTTGTGCTCAAGTCTGCCTAAGTGTGGATCCGGACGCTCTCCAGGATGAGGACCGCGTCTCTGGGTGAGTTCCTGCAGAATTGCCGGTAGCCTGAGAACAGCCAGCCTGTGTTAAACAGCCTTATTATTGTATTCGCTCCCGCTATCCGTCCATATTAGTCCATTACGCTAATTTGTCAGTTGTGCAGCGCTGAATACTGGTCTCGGCAGATGTTGCGCAGGGTTGGGTCGGCTCATGGCTATTTAATTGCTTCCTTCCCCGTGTAACTTGTTTCCCTCCATCTGTGGTGTAACTCATAATCCCTTTTTACATGTTGGATAATTATCTCTGTGTCCACTTCCACCCCCACAAACTTCTAGTTTTTGTCGGTTTATTGCATTGGAGAATTCACAGACCCGTGAGCCAGGAAAGTTTCCGAGGGGTATATTGCTAAGCGTGTAGATTTTCTTGACAGAGTTAACCAACAGGCCTTTGGATTTACGAGTCGCGTTTGATTGGATTCTGCGTTGAGGTGATGGCTCTCGGGAAGTTTCTGCCTTGTAAAAAGTTTTGTAGAGTTGCGCCGCGCACGTTGGCACCTCCTGTCCCAGTTTTTTAAGGACAGACTGTAATCAAGTGTCACGTAAACACAACACGAGAACAAACAGAGATTTTCTAAAGGAATTTCATTTTTGTGTTTTTTTAGGGTTGAAAAGTTCTGAACGTTTAAAAAAGTCACTCTCGCCTTTGCGGTGACCTCTTGTCCGCTCAGAGAAACCACCGGACCCCAAAAAACATGGACAATGGACAAAATGGGGGGTGGGGTTGGGGGGGGGGGGGGGGTACATCGATCAGTCTTTTTTCGGACAAATTGGCTACTTCTTTTCCTTTTTCTGGTTGCGCATCTGTTTTTTCATTTTCTGACTAAGCTTTTTGATAACTCGATGAACCCGTTCTCCATTGGAACTACCCTGACTAAACATAGACGCGAAAATATCCGAACTTAACGGACTCCTTTTGAATTAAAATGAGTTTTTTTCAATCAGCATAATCAACTTAAAACAAGTTTTGCCTCACTCTGAATTGAAAAGTCAGCGCCTTCTGAGGCCTTCATCATACTGGAGCTGAATCTGTTCTGATATATTGCAAATCAATACATTTATATATCTGCCAAAAATGTAAAATTACAATAAACGACGCACATTTAAAACGGGGGTCATTCAAATTCTAGGGCACTTTTTCCGAATACGTATTTATTTTAAACTGATAAATTGTCAAATTATCGGATTGTATTCTGAACCATCTTGAGGATTTTCTAGGTGAACAGTGTAAGAAATGTTGCTTGTAACGTAAAGAAAAATAGAAAAGTCACCAGTTTATACACAGTTAGTTTCTGGAACGTCGGACATAAAACAAGACGCACCGACGACTCTGTGGCTGTTTGGAAATTTTAAAAATCCTGCCAACATTTCAAAAAAGAATTCCGACCAGGGCCCCAGCGTTGCTGGGTTCATCTGGAGGTCAGCCACAGCAACCCAAGATAAATCTGCATCCTCTCCTAGCCACCAGCAGAGCTCGCTTTAGGCCAAGTTCACTGTCATGCTGCGTAAAGAAAAGAAGAAAATAGCGCTCACACATACACTGTACAGGCGCACATTCACGCGCACACGCAGGCGCATTTTCAACGTTAATGGCAAGTTAGTTGCCCATAAGCATAACGCGTCTAAAATAAATTTACTGTGGAGGACGGAGAAGCCTCGTGGTTGACATCCTGCTCTGGGGGAAAGCCTGTGCAATGTAGGAGAAGGGGGGGGGGCTCAAAGTGTTGCCTCCAACAAAGACTTTTTTGGCTGCTTTGGTAGCTCTAATGAATTCTTTTTGCATATTTTACGGCCCTATTAGTCTCGCGCGTGAGCCCCGGTCGGGTTTATCTCTTCCAGTCACTCCACGGAAACATCACGAGGCTAAAACCCGCGTTTGCTTTTTTAGCAGCTGCTGGCATCTTCTCTGATAATGAGATTTGCGGAAATGAGAGGGAGAGATGCGCGTTTTTTTGTTGGAATCATTTTTTGTCGTTCAGAGAGAAAGAGAGAGGGGGGTAGATATCCCTCAGCGGGGCTGCGGGGACTGATGAGAGCGAGATAGCCGGAGAAGAGGAGGAAAAATTGGGGTCAAAAGTTTACGCCGTGGAGCAAAGTCTCCGTCATCTGTTCCCTCGGAGCTTGATGCCAGCCTTATAATAGCGATCTTGACTCTCCGCACAAAAGACGGAATAGCTTTGAATTACATATGTTGCGCAGTGCACTCCAGGTGAACCCTGGAAGCGCGGTGACCTCGTGTTTTGGGACCCCCCCCACCCGCCGACACGTCCCCCAGCAACAAGATTGAGTGGCTGGCGTTTTATTAGGGCGGTTGATTGGTGAATTTCCTTTGAATAAATTGCACTTGATATGTTTAGGGACGAGGCCAAGAAAATTTGCATTTCGAGGATTGATACCCTCGACCTCGGTCACAGGGTAAAGGGAAGGCCCACACAAGCCCCCAAATTGAGCCCCCGGACCCCTTAAAAAACATTTAGCCCCTCTCTTGCTGATCTGCTGAATAGATGCCTTTTAGGGAAACAGAAATGGCACAGATGTTTTGTGACTGACAAAGAGAATATATATATATATATATATATAATTTTTTTTTTTTTTAGGTGGGCCTAAGGTCGCTTAGAAACAAATGGTGGACCTTTTATTATTTGTATGAAGGTCCAATATGTATATGCAAACGAAATAAAATAGAATAGATTGGTTAAAATAAGAACGTGGCTGATAAAATTATTTTTAATATGATTCTGGCATAATACTTAAAAAACGAAGCTCGTTCTCACCTGCATCGCTTTTTATATGTGACGCTCACAATACGATTTTTTTTGTTTTCTTAAAAGAATTTTTATTTTTTACTTTCACTTTAACAACAATGATATCACAAATATAAAACACAAAAATATAATTTTTTATATATAATAATATATGGATTTTTTTTAGAAACGTGTTCTTATCACATGCGCACACGCACGCACGCACACACGTGGGCGCACAATACGCAACATGCATGAAGAAATCTGCGTTTTTTGTAAACGACCCAAACACTCATATAAATCAGTGCCATCATACTTTTATTTCATTTAAAAGTAAAAGATGATTGTATTTTGTTTTCATTGCAAGGTTTTGACTTTTTTACTTTATCTTTGAACCAACATATTTTATTCTGCACTCTCGTTGCTAATTGTAATAGGAATTGTTGTCTTATTGTTTTAAATCTAGCATTAGCACATAGTTTTTGTTCATTCTGGGGGGACGATTATTGAAGTCCTTATATATTCAGGCTCATTGCTTTAAAAGCAACAGGCTCTTTGAACATTTTTTAATGCCTCTGTTCACCTTTTTTAACTTCAGGGACACCGTGTTTGTAGTCATTTACTTTACAGCAATAAATTCAGTTATAGTGACTTGTAAGTTAGTTATCTTAAGTGAATAACCGATTTTTTTGAGGAAAAAAAATTAACTTATTAAAAATATGTCACTGTTTTTGTATCAAGATATTCTCATGGTTTCTTGGCACATATTGGATGCAGAGAGGATTTTCATTCCCGCCGTCAGGGCTCCTTATGGACAAGAGAGACCTTGTGAGAGCCATCTGCAATCTGTCACCATCGTCAAAGCACTTCTCTGATAATCTAAATTTACAGTAAACTGTCAGCATGATGAATATTAGCTAAACAGACGTTCACTTCGCAGCATACGCTCTGAAAGGCGACGCCACGATCTGTCTATCCTATCGGGTGACGGGGGTTTCTATCTTATTATTATTTTTTGTACACAACAAAGAGCAAAATTCGTTTTTGAAAAGTTTTTTTTAAATGAAAAAAGTTTGAGATGGTGCCAGCTGGTTAAAAATGATAGAGGTGTTCTTTAACTAATTCTTACGGCCAATTGCGTAATTGCGGCGTTATTGTGTGTGGTTTGCGGTGATTTCCAGCTGCTTTTATTGCGGCACCTTGCAAGCCCCGAACTTATTTCTCAGCAGAAAAAATGAAAGAGAAAGAGAGAAAGAGAGAGGGAGAGAGGGGCAGGGTAAAAGTAGCAACAAGTAGAATGACCTGTACAAACTGCAGCCGTTATTCACGCAAGGATACCTTACCGTAAGTGGATAATAGCCGGGCTGACTTGGCTCATATTTATACAGGCCCTATATATAATAGAATGGCAGCAGACTGTAAATTTAGATATCATGTGAAGTCGTCTTACCGCTGACATTATGTTGACATATTGCTTCTCAGGTGGTCTTTTGGCCACAAGGATACTGTGGATATATGGCGGAAGGCTGCCATTTACTCAATGAGTTAGGTGCGAAATAGCCTGTGAGATGTACACAAAGATAGAAGCAGCTGTGCTGCTCTAGCGTGGAGGAAGGAGGATTTTTTTGGTATAGAAAAAGAAAGAAATGGTTCTTAAATCCATTGCTTTGGGTCCTTTTGCATCTGCATATCCAACATCTGGAGTTGGAAAATCAAAAAAAGTCTTTCATATAAGAATAGAGAACTCAAATCAGACGCCAGAATTTTCCAGTTTGACCCCTTTTTCTCCCAAAGATGCATTTACATTTACACACTCTATTACATAGAGGCACGTTTATCTGAGATGGGTTTTACATTAAAAAAAAACATTATTTCGAGGATCTTACTTGGATGTTGGGTGCTAAGTGACCCCCCCCCCCCCACACACACACACCCAGCACCCCAACTAACTCCCCTGAATTTAACCATCCCTCCTGCAAAAAAAAAAAACAAGAACTGAAGTCCAAGTCCGGGGTGAACCCCAGGTCATTGCGTCTAACAGATATGAAAATGTCGCCTCTTTGGAAAAGGGCACGCCTTGTTGTTTAACAAAGACTGTCATTGGGCAAGATTAATCAGAAACAAAATGAAAACGGTGTCACTTCGGGGTCAGGCAGAAGTTATCTGCTGTTTTAGGGGAGCGAATAGAATAGGGGAACCAGAAAAAGAGAGAGAGAGGGAGAGAGCAAGAAAAGAAGAAATAGAATAAGTGAAATGAAAGCTTTCAATATGTTTTTCCTCCCGAAGTTTAGTCTCTCGTTTGTCCACGCAGAGGTCTTTGTTGGCGTGGACAGTGTGGAGAAGCTGCTGCTGCTGCAACATGGGGACTCGGATACAGTGTCCCACCACGGACATGGAGAGGAAACAAGATCTGGACCTGATGGCTGATGGCGAGGAGCACGGTCAGAACCTTTTATATCATTTATACCTCCAACATGCACTTTTAAGCCAAAAGTGGATATTATATTTTATGTATTTGATACATGATGATATATGAGGTGAAAAAGTACATTTTCTAAATTGTAAACTGTATAGAACAGAATTCAGAATAGCAGAACTATATATATATATATATATATATATATATATATATATATATATATATATATATATATATATATATATGACAGTTCTATTCTGCATTCTTGTTTTTCATCCACCCTCATACTTTTGATAGTGGTGCTGTAGGAAACGCACGAGCTTGCCTCTTAGTCTCCTAATCAACACATTTCACATCTGTTTAGACAAAATGACGATTTATTCGTGGCAAAATATAAAGATTTTATTACAATTAAATATTTATAGGGCTGCAAAAAATATGTATTTTGTTTCCTCTTGAGATGGTAGATCATTTCTGCCTAAAAATGCCGTCTGACATAACTTCTTGTAAAGAGGGGAAAAAAGAAACAGAAAAAAAACATCCCTCGCTTTGTTTTGCATGTGGCTATGATGCCAGATGCGTGTCAGCGTTTGGATGAGCTTTTTCCAACGACTTTTCACACAGGAGACATGATATTACGTGGGGAGCGCTATCAATGCCAGATGAGTTCCATGTTGTTGAGTCTAGGATATGACAGACGGAGACCAAAACAAGCTCGTTGTACGCTGGCAATCTGAGGGGGAAAACAGTTTTCTTTTACTTTACATCCATAACCATGGTATCAATTACCACCTCATGCGTGTGCATGATTGTGCAACGTGAAGGGTGCGTATGTGTGTCTTGAGCGGCTGTTACTGATAGACAAGTCCTAATGCTTTACATGCGGCTGAAATGCCACAGAGCAGCTGCTGTTTCTGTTTGGTCAAGCAGCCTGTGGACTTTATCCTCTTCATTGATCAATTCAATATAACAAACTACAGTAGGATGTGTATTGTTGTTGTTGCTGCTGCTGCACATGTTGTTTGATTGATTTTTATCAAGATGCAACACATGTTAAACGTCCAGATGATATGTTCTTGTCCAAAAAGCACAAATAGTCTGTTCTTGTTTTGTATTTTATATCCAGGTTTCTCTTCACTTCCTTGTTTTTTCGCCTCACCCACATTAGTCCCTGCGTCCCCAAAACGCGGTAAACAAGTTGGCTTGATTGGGTTTTGCCTTATATACTGTGATTCAATAAAGGAAAACACCTACGTAACCAGTCGGAGCGGCGTTGGTGGTACCAATGCCATGCTTTTCCATTGGTTCCTGTTTACATGATGCCCACAGGACACGCGGTGATTGGTGGCGCGCCGCACGTGATCAGACAACTTTGTACATTTGACAGGGGGAGTAGGAGGGTTCTGTGGAGATCAGAAAAACGACAGCGCGATAAAAATTAGTATTGTTGCACTTCACAAATTAATGACCATGAGTTCCTACTTGATAAACTCCAACTATATCGAGCCTTCCTTCCCTCCATGCGACGAATACCAGCAGAGCGGATACATCCCTAGCGCCGGTGATTACTACGAGCGGCCAAAAGACACGGGCTTCTCTCATCACGACGAGCCAGCGTACCCGAGGTCAAACTACACGGAACCCGGCTACGATTACGGCAGCCTCCCCGCCGCCGGACTTGACGATTTCGGCGACGGGCAGCATCACGCGCAGCCGCAACCAGTCCCGCAGAGCCACGGAGCCCGCCTCGCAGCCGCCGCTGCTGCAGCCGCAGCCGCCGCGGCCCCAGACGGTGGCGCAGAGGGAAACGCGAGCAAAGACTGCAGCCTCGCCGGTGAGCTCTACCCTGGCGTACCGAAGGGCAAGGAGCCGGTGGTCTACCCGTGGATGAAAAAGGTCCACGTCGGTGAGTTCATCTTCACGGTTATTTTTAATAGCAAAGGGGAAAACCTACTGAAAAAACAAGCGCTGGAACACGCAGACCTATTGAAGGGGGACTAGTAGCAGCTTCTTACACCGGCAATTTACGACTATCGAGCAGCAGGGTCGGTAATTAAAGACCCTCGTAAATTTTATTGCCTGTGTTCGGTGTGTCGGGGCCGTGCGCCTTTGTTTTTTGGATTTTTCTTTGTAAAACCCCCAAAGTACCTTAGACCGCTGAAGTCGTGCCAGGGCTGTAATATCCGAATCCCGCTGCGTATTTAATCACGTTTCTGAAGCTTTTGATCCGAGTGGTTTGCGCGCTCGGTATCTCCGCGCACACATTGAGGTCAAGTCTATAAAAACTGTAGAAACAACCAGAACTGCTAAAGTTCAATTCTGAGCAAACCGGACTATGTTTTTTTTTTGTTTTTCATAGATTTTCCCCTAAAATATTATCATAATGTATCCAGTGGAAAGGCTGTTTTTGGTATAAAACGCTATCAGCCTGCATGTTAACACCTGCTTGCTTCCCCCTACCCCCCAATCCACCCCCAAATCTCCAGTCAATGCCAATTACGCTGGAGGGCTGCCCAAGAGGTCCCGCACCGCCTACACCCGCCAGCAAGCTCTGGAGCTGGAGAAGGAGTTCCACTTCAATCGGTACCTGACCCGGCGCAGGCGGGTGGAGATCGCGCACACCATGTGCCTGTCTGAGCGCCAGGTCAAGATCTGGTTCCAGAACCGCAGGATGAAGTGGAAGAAGGAGCACAAGCTCCCCAACACCAAGATCCGCTCCGGGGGCGGCGGTTCGGCCTCATCCTCGGTGTCGGCTTCGGGGACCCAGCAACAGCAGCAGATCAAAACAGGCCAGCAGCTCGTCCCGACGCCGTGCACTGCGGGTCTATAGTGCACGAGCCCCACCCCTCATCCCCACCCTCACCCCACCATTAAAAACCTAAAAACCAGACTGAGATGGCGAACAACACATGTGGAATTTGATGGACCGATTCTCAGTATTTTACATACATGGTGTTATCACCTCTGTCCTTCACTTTCGCCTCCGCCATTGGGGCTCCTGTCCTGTCCCGTCACGTCAATGTACCCCTTTTCCCTCTCCGGTCGCCCCCTCACCTACACCCCCTCTTCATATAAGCTTGAAAATCCGCCTTTAAAATTGCCACAGTGGCAAACTGAATTGTTTATATATTGTTTATTATTATGAAAGAAGGATAAACGCACATTTCAAAATGTAGGGCTTGGATCAAAAAAATGTATCACTACACTTAAAACTGAGTGAGGTAAACTCATCTTTTTCAATGTTCTATTTGATTTTTTTCCCTGTTTTTTATTATTATTATCGCTCATTGAAAGTTCTAATATACTTGAAATATATTTAGCGGGACTCTAGATGCCTGTTTAGGAAACCAGAAGGCGTTTTTTTAGAGACATGGCATCAGTCAGAGTAACAGTGTAGTTTGTATGTCTGAGTGGACTGGTTTACTGTTGAATGTAGTCAAGGTGACTTTCAAATTTAATGTACATAGACAAATCATAACGAAGGCACAATGAGAAAAGCATTTCGTCGTGTAAGATTCTGTTCGTTGGTGTCGTGAAGGTCTATAGTTTTTATTTGTGCTTTTAGTGCGTCCCATGTTTGTGTTGTGTTCTAAACTGTGAATATTTGTGTGTGTTGTCCCAGTAATGACCGTCTGTGATGTAGGCTAGTGTAGATTGAATCTGTCCTTGTGAAATAAATATGTACTTCACTTATAAGGCTGACGTGGCTTTGGATATTGTGTCATTGCAAAATGCCGAGTTGTTGCGAGCAGCACATATTGGTTGCTGAAGCCGTGCGTAAATAACAACTGCATATAGGAGCTTCCTAATTTTGGGGATTTCAGTACGAAACTTCACAATTTTATTAACATTTGACTTTGTTTTCATATTATTATTTTAAGAAACTGAATTTATAGCATATGGATCAGTGATCCAGCTTGGAGACATGTGCATAAAACTGCAAGAGCGTGTTTTAACATTGGATAAATCACTGCGCCACACGTTAATGATACTAACTATTACTAATACTAATTATCTTTTAATTTTTTTCTACATTTTACCTAAATAGAAAAAAATCGTTTTGCAATTTGTGTTTATTTAATTTTCTTTTGCAGAGATATTAAGTTGTAAATCAGAGTTACGCAGTTGTACCTTCTGCAGAAATTCATCCCCATGTACAAAACATTTTGTTTAAAAAAACGCAGACATGCCTGTGCTGTTATGTATTACAAAGTTCAGCTGAGTGAAATATGCATGTGACGGCGCATTTTCATGGATAATTATGAGTATGGGTTGAGAATCAAGGAGGCAGGTTATCAGCTGCTTGACTGTAAGTGTTGGTGGCTTTGCTGCTGGCACGCGGGGGTTGGGGGATCCAAGATCAAAACACAAATTGTTAAATGTATCCGGCCACACATATTGTTCTGATTCCATTATAAGGAGCGATCGCAAGCCAACCTCGGAGAGTTCTGGTCACTACCTGCTAACGTCCAAACAATGGAGAGTTCAAACAGAGGACACGGGACAGCTCTGGCCAATCACCGGCCCTGAGCACTCTTCCTGACCCCTGACCTCTCGACACACACAACAGTGTTCGGATCATACATCATCGCTTGGAGACCTCCGCGAGATTTCTTCTTCTTCTCCTTTACCCAAAGGCAGCGCGGAAACAAAAAATGGGAAAAACAACGGTGTTTATATACGAATCCACAGCCACGAATTCGGCTGAAGTTATTCTTTTCTCTCAGCTCTTCTGCAATTCATCACGGAAATACCCCGTCAGTCCGCGATGAGAGGGCAGTCATGTTGTTCATGTAATTTAGTGTGATTTTAGATGTATTTAGGCACTAATGGTTTCAGTTGTATTTACGCAAAAAGAACGTGACTAAGTCTGCAGCGCAGTTCTAGCATTAAATTACTTCTTCCAGCAAAATTCCCACCTAATAAATCCGTTTATAATTTTAGGAGTGTTGTTTCCTTGTACTCGTGTTGCATATAGTTTTGTAAATGCATAATAAAAGGCAATACGTTTGCAGCTGCTGTCGTGCAGCAGCGGCTGCAGACACGGAGGCTGTGCAGAAGATGGCGTTGAGGCTGACTGACGCCGTTTTTGCGCAGAAAGTCAAATTAAAGAGACTCGATGTCATTTGATTCGCGAATAGAGGTCACATCTAAAGCACTGAAATTTTAATTTGCCCCCGCACACGTGACTTGTTGAATAATGAATGCCCCGGGGGTCAGAAATAGAACTGAAAATGTGCCTTATTTTCATTTTGAAGTGTTCCTCTGCAGGGAGCGAGTCACAGCTTCTCCCCTGACTAAAACTGCCCGCTGGACACAGACTCGTCATGACTTGTGAGTAGATTCGATTGTTATTTTTCTCATTTTTTAAGTTCTATGGAGATTTGAAAAAAGAAAAAAAATCTGTGTAAAATATCCTGGAAGTGCAGTGTGTTTCATGATCTGGTTCTTGATACTTAAATTGGGCTTCTGAAGTTAACTTGTTGCTTATTTAACTCAAAATTACATTTCCTATATATATATATATATAATGTTCATCTCATACCATTTATTGGACGTTTTGTCAGATTTATTATCACAATGAAAGTGTATTTTGTACTGGCAAATTATTTATATAGAACATTCGTGAACCACATCAGTAGTGGATCACATCAGTAAATATGATACACGACAATACGTCTATTTTTAAAACTTATTGCATAGGACACGAAATAAAAAATGATAAAAAAACGAGACTAAAGCAAAATAATTTAATTTCAAATTAGTTTAAAATGAGCAAGTACACTTGCTGCAAAATTACGTTTTCATAAAATCTCGAAACTAACATGTAAAGTTTCCTGCATAACACGTTTACTTTCATTTTCAAAACTTTTACAGTCATATTCAAGTCACATTCGAAGACAGCGAGAAAACGTGTGTGAACCGTAACAATGTGAAAAAAAGTTGGCAGGACGACTCAGGATGAAAAGACCTTTCAAAGAGTGTCCACAAAGGACAACACAGACATGTCAAAGATTAACAAAGTCCTCGGGGAACATGGCACAGCGTGTATTGGTAATATTACTATTCATGATCACTGTTCTATCTTGCACTTACCTGCACAGTTCATACTAAATCTCTATGCAGAAATGGCAGTTATATGTGATATAGGAACGGTTTTATCAGTCGTACAAAAGACTCAGTAGATTCAACGTGTAAAAAAATCAAATGTGCTTTATTAGAAGCTACAGTAGAAGCAAAAAGAAAACAAATCAAAACAGATCAAAACAACGTCTCCAGTCTGCGTTCGTGAGAGCTGTCTCCGAGGCGTTAAATTTCGCATTAGCCTTGATGTTGGCCGGTGTTAAACCTCGCAGGAAAAAAAACGACTTATCTTCTGCGGAGTGTATCGGTAACCCAAGCCTGGCTGTTAAGAGCTCCGAGTGTCAACATCGTGAGAAGATATTGGACCCGCCGCCTTGCGAACATCCAGAGGTCCACGCCTCCAACTCTTTTTCGCTGACAGAGATAAGAAGCTATGATTTGTGGCAATAACTCTAAAATATTCGTCTGAAACCCTTGAGATTTTAAAACGTGATCAATCAGCTACTACTGCGTAAGAATGCGTAACAGAAAAAGCGCCTCGACTCTCTGCGTCTCTAACCCGGGTCAGGGAAGGGTTCAGGTGCAGTGGCGAAAGGAAACTTCATGTCGAGTCAAATAATCCTGCAGGTAGCTTTTTTGCATCTGTGAAATGTTGGGAGAAAAAAACACAGAGAGCAGACGAAAACACAAACTGGTTAACAATCGTAAACTTAAAAAAAAAAACTGAAGCCACTTGCGTAAAAAGGCATATTTTCCTCCTCAAATTCCGGTTTTCAGACGCGTCCTTAAAAGGTGAATTACTAATGAGAGCAAGATCTGCGCTGCTCTTCCTGTTCTTTAAAAAAGTTTACCGCTCAAGTTGTACTTTGAGGAGACAAAAGGCTGGTGTGTGTGTGTGCGTGTGTGTGTGGGGGGAGGTGGGGTGCCGTCTATGTCCGCCTCGAATGATTAATAGTTGTGGTTGGATTCTTCCACGCCCGCCGCTCTCGGTGTTGACAGAAAACCAGCGGCAAACGGCGCGAGAGGAGAGCAGAGAAGCTCTTCCGGCCAGCGGCAACTTTTTTTGGCAATATGGACTCTTACAAGAAAGCAGATAGCTTTCATGGCGCACGCTCGACAAGTTTTCATATATAGGGGGGGAGATTTGGTTCATATTCGCACACTTCACCAAGAATATGGCTTTTTAAAAACCACCCCCCCCCCCAAAAAAAAAAAAAAACTCTTTGCACTGCACCGTCACTCAAACGCTCGTAGGACACGCGTAAAGGCGCATGTAGATCGAATGGGGTCCGTGTACTGATCAGCGGGGTCGAGCGGCCGCACTTTAGTTGCCTCAGCTGACTGACACGCGCACCCTTCTACCCTCCTCTCCCCGGCCCACCTCTTCCGTAAAACCACCGGGACACATGCCCTCCCTTAGCGTGCGGCAGGTAAATGTGTGACGTTTTGTTTTCACTTAAGCATGCAGCGTGCAGGCGTTTTTTTGCTGATGGAGCAGCCAACAGGCGTACCACAGCAGCGGGGCTGAGGATGGGGGGCGATGTTGAGTCCCCTGTAAATGGCAACTCGGCATCTCCTCGACAGGAGAGAGAAAGGCAAACCGGGTTTTTAAAGTGGAGTGATGAGTTATCGTTATGCCGCCCTTAAATGGCTTTGTTTTTTTAAGGAAAAAACATCTCCGTCCTACATAGTGCGAATTATCACACCGCGCTGCCAAACCGGGCTGGATTTCGTGACTCAGACTCAAGAGCCGCGGCTGCACTTGAGAACTCAAAGCATAAATAGATCAGATTTGCCTGGGAGCCCTTTTCAGTGCGCTAACAGGCACTAAAATATATTGCACTTTAAAAAACTGACAGAATGGTCTTTTCACCCTCTTGAATGGGGCGACACGTGGAAAAAATGCTGTTTTCCCTGCGAGAGACTTGCTCCTCTGCCAGATACATTTGCAGTGTCACAACCCCCCTCTTTTCTTTTTTTTCTTCCCATTCTCCTCTCTCCTTCTCCAGCTCCAAAACAGTTCTCTGTTTCTCTCTCAGGGGGCAATGACTGCCTCCATTAATGATTCACGGGGCTTCAAATAAAAGAGGATTTAAGTTGACGTCACGTGAGCGAGGCGCATAATAACCATGTGGTGTTATGGCACGGGGAGGAAAACCGGAGCCCCGGTCTGAACCATATGATGCTTGATGATTATACATGGGTTACCCCCACTTTCTGTGAACGGAGTCCGGTCTTTGTAGTTTGTTTATCGACGGCAGAAACAGAAAGAGACGCAGACTAAAAAAAGAGATAGAGGGAGAGAGAGAGGGAGAGAGAGAGAGAGAGAGACACACACACACAAGCCCGGCGTGGTTGGATGTATTATACTGCTGTCACGGACGGATATGTTTTTCCACGCGGACAGAGTCACAGCTTTGGGAGGATGGATTTTATTTTGAGGTATTTCCGCCGATTGTTCATTACTGTCGTGAGTTATTGCTGCGCGAAGCAGAGGTCAGTAAAAAAGAGCCAGGGCGAAAAAATAGACAGGTAGCAGAGAGCTATCGACATTCACTTATCTGCAAATACCCCAGATTCATTACAGGGCGAAACATAAATAATTCTGATTTAGGCGCAGCGTGTTGTAGCCGTTCAAGTTTTTTGCCTGTCAGGGAAACACAGTTTGTTAAGGCTACACATTATAGGCCTTTATCCATCACTCGTTTTGATGTGAACTTGAAATACAGCGACAATCCGAAGATTTCTACTTCAATCACACCCTTGTTTGAACAAGCAGCCGTTTCGTCATTTGAATATTAAAAAAAGAGAAAAAACAACAAAGCAGAAGCTCAAAGCTGCTACTATACCCCCCCCCCCCAAAAAAAAAAAATGTTGCCTCTTTACGCGGCATTTTGTGCGTAAATTATACATCAAGATGGGCTCCATGAAAAAAAAGTATAGGAAAGCCGGTGGGGTTGTGCCGCTCCGCCAAGGGAAACGAGGATATAATGGAAGACTGAGTGCCATCCAGGACCGCGCGGCCGCGCTCGGGGTCACGGCGCTCCTGTGTGATTTATGGGCGCGGGGACTTAGGGGGAGATGGTGCGCGAGAGCTAATGACTCTTCGATCCGTTTGTGTGGGGGAAACGCCGGCCAGCAGGGAAACAACTAACACGTTATTTGCATAAGCCTATTTCTGTTAATATTATTGTTTTATTAGTGATAACGCTGAAGTGCAGCAATATCCAGTTATAACGTTTTTGTACGATGATCATCCTGCAATATACCTTTAAGTAATGCGTTTTGGTTACCCGTTATAAACAGCCTCTTAATGTTATTTTCATTACTGTTTAAGGAAATCGAGAATTCATGCTTCGTTCAAACTGTAAAGGCGTCAGGGATACATTTAATCAAATTGTATCAATAATTATCTTAAAGATTATTGAATAATAGTTGTCAGATGGAAAATTATAATGTTTGCGTATTTTAAAACACAAAAATAGGCTTTAATAAATACGCTTTAATAAATAGTATTTCTAATTTATTTACTTATTATAGTCTAGGTTTTTGGACGTTATATAGAGCGACAATCTGAAATTAATAATAATAGTATTTATATATTGTTTTCAGAAGATGTTGAAAGGTTGTATTACCTTTGGAAAAAAAGTAAAAAAAAGATATATATGCACACACACACACACACACACACACACACACACACACACATATATATATATATATATATATATATATATATATATATATATATATATATATATATATATATATATATATATATATTCATTCCTTATTGCAGAATTCCAGCCAAATAAATTCAGGCAACCTCACGGTCTCCGAGACACCTTGAACTGCCTTCGGTAAGTCCATATTTCTTTATTGATTTGTGTTATGAATGCATGATGGGAATATCCTTATTCAATTTCAAATAAGTAGCACGCACGCCCACCCGAAGCACACGCAAGAATCGAGAAGGGGCCCGTGGCGCGCACATTCCTTGTAAGCAGTAATACGACCAGCCCGAGAGCAATAATTCCTTCTCTTCCACTTGTCTTTGTGGTGTAATTTGTCACAATAAATGTGACGAGGGGAATCGCAGCTCTTGGAGCGCTGCCTTACGCCTCTCAAAAACTACTTTCTGTGAAAGCCATCTGCTTTGCGGCTGTAGTTTACTGCACTGACGTCGTTTCATGGGGGGAAATTATTATTTTTTCTGTGTTTTTTTTCTTTCATCAACATTTTCAGATTTATTTATATTTTTTCATTGCCGTCCCACATTTGTTTTACGCCTAATTACGCACGCAGCTACCACCTCGCTGAACCGTCCGAATTAAAAGAGAAGAGATGAATCAGCGAAATCAGACAGCGGATTTTTTTAACAAAGCACAAAGAAGTAAATCATTAAAAAAAAGCCGAGTTGGCGCAAAAAAAATCCCCACATGTGAAATTTTTTTCCCACTCACCCTCCCACGCTGTCCGTGTGTTCCACTTTGTTTTCCTTTAAAAAAAAATGTGTCACTGAATTTTGTCCCAGAGCCCGAAAAGCAGCAGCCGAGCTGCTCTGGACGTGTTTACAGCCCGGGGAATCTGAGAGGATATAAATCTATTTTTTATTGCTTTTTTTCTGCAAAAAAAAGAGAGAAAAAAGAAGCAGCATTACCACTCAGAGGGATTCCCCTATGCTGCGGACTGTTTGCTCCTTCTGCTCCTCGCCGCCTGCATGTCTTCGGTTTTCTGCTGTTTTTTTGGTAGTCTTCCCATTTTTTTCTCAGACCCTGTTCCTGATGTGTTTTCTCCTCCTCCTGATATAATCGAACGAAGCTATGATCCGAAGTTGTTGATTTCTAATCTAAGAAAAAAAAAGAAAACAAAAACATATTCCTGTCTATTCTTCCTCCAATAAGCAGCCCCACACTTTGAATCAATGGAATACCTGACTCAGAAATAAAAAGAAGCTGCGCGTCCTCGTGCCCAAAAGATTGAGGGGCATATGCAAAAAATGCGGGTTAAGGATTAATCCGCGGTTAGGAGGCCCTTTGGAAATGGAAATGTAGCATGGACAACTGCTTGATTAACCCTTTGTATTCTACTCTTACTCGACAGCCATAATATATGGCTGCGGAGTAAAAGTAGTGGCTCATAAATCTATTAAAATTAAAAAGAAAAAAATAACTTTAAAATAAACACTTTAGGGATGGTGTTGCGTGCTATTTGTGGGCGATGTATAATGTGTGAGTGTGTGTGTGCTTGTATGTGTGTTTTTTTGTAGACACACTACCTCATTTGGTTGGGGGAGGAGGAGAGGCAGACTTTGATATGAACTGGCTTTCCAGGGCGCTACTTCATTTGCATAATTTTTTCTTGTCTGTGGTGACGATCCGGGTTCGGGGCAGTTCACTGGCGTCTGCATGGTACTGGTTGAAGGATCACACCGTCCGGCATTAGCCCCCGTTTTTTGGGGGGGCTGAGTTTAATATTGCTATGAAGCCCCGGCTATTGCTCTCCGCAGCATGACGATAAATTCAATCTCGGGGACCAGATAACTCTTATCTCCGTTGACCTGACCGCTCACGCCTGCTTTTCGTAATCTCGGTTTACCCATCCACATCGAATAGGAAGAAGAGGAGAAAAAATAGACAAGAGAAAAAAGGAAAGGGGGTTTCTCTCGTGTTCTTCCTTTTTGTGTGTGTTGTGGCTGCTAATGCCTAGTGCATGGCAGGGCGCAGTCTGCCGCTGCTGCTGCTGCTCCAACACAACCAGCCCTGCCTCTAAACAGTTTTTTTCCTCTGGATTACCGATTTGATCGATTCCCGTCGCTGAATGAGAAAATATCGCTCGCTGCTCTGCATTCGTCGTCAGAGGATAAGGTAAGCAGGCCAGAAATAGGCTCACCCTTCGGTTGTAAATGGCGGAGTTTGTGTGTCGCGCCGGTGATTTATCACCATACGACTTAGATCTCGGTTCAGGAAGAGTTCACACACACACACACACACTGACACACGCGGGCTCGCATACGCTCTCTCTCTCTCACACACACACACGCGGTTCGGGGCCGCCAGATTTCTCTCTAACGCGGAGCAGAGGGCTTTTTTTGCACGCAGAGGCTTCAAGTCTGTCTTTTGTCTCCTCTCCTTCGCTGCCATTCAGCGGCTATCGCATCGGCTCGCCTGGAGATAGACCACAAAGCTTTCTGATATCTGTTCCCAGGTCATCATGGGCAGCAGATAGAGTGAAGACACATTCTTTCAGTCTGCATTTACGATGCTGCTGAGGGCGCGCTGAGGGCTCATTTTTGCAGAGATTTACTTCTTACTATGTACAGCTGCACGGAAACAGAGTTTTTACTACTGTTATTATATCATATTACTTTTTATTGCTCTCTGATCACGCATCACAGTTTTATATAAGGCAATAAAAAATCAATGTTAAGAGTTTTTATTTTGGTTGGACCACGCGGCCTTTTTCAGTGTCAGTAAATATAAATTGAAGTCGAGGTTGCAATCAGATATTTCTTTTTAAAAGTTTTATCTCTTTCAAAGGGCGACCGAGGAAGCTGCAGTGGTTCAGTCCTATGAATTTGTATACTGCAAGAAAACTGTTCTTCCAAACTAAATAGTAGCGGAAACATGCGTTTTTAAAATGTATTTTATTAGAGGCGTTTATTATTATTATTATTAGTATTATTATTAATAGTAGTAGCATTATTAGTATTATTATTAGTACTGTTATTAGTATTATTATTAGTGTTATTATTATTTCAGAATACTAATAAGTATTTTGATGTGTTTGCATTTACACATAGAGGGTCAACATAAAAAAATTAGGAATATATGCTATTAGAAATAATTCGCCTGAAATGGCCTGTGGATGTGTGTTCATTATGGTTTATAGTGCTCCAATTGTCGTCCGGGTTCGCATGTTTACCCGAGTGAATCATGGTGGTTTAGTAGCAGGCACTGCTCTTCATCTCGGGTTTCCCCGGGACGACCAGCGGCCGCAGACAGCTACCGACGGCAGCCATTATTATGGTTGCCTGTAAAGGGGAAAAAAGTTCACGCCGTGGTCACGAAGATGCACGGGATGCCCGCCCGGTTTTTCAAGTTTCCTCACGGTCCTTTTGAGAACAATTTATCATGCAGCGTACGCGAAGAGAAAACGAGTGCAGGCCTGGGAGAGAATGCGGTTGTTTATGCTTAGGGCCAGGTGGCCTGCGCCAAGCAGCACGCTGGAGGATCCTGTAACTCAAGGAATATATATACATATACTGTAGCCTGTATAGTCTATGCACATATGTGTTCGAGAAGTAGGAAAAAAAAGGAAGGCTAAATGTTTGTGGACCACACCGAATGTTTCACCTGCTCTACAGAAATAAGATATACTGTTGACAGCTACGTTGGTAAAATAACATAGTAACATAAATATTGTTTTTCCAGGGTGGTAATAAGTTATTTCTACAGCACTCGTTTGAGTGTGAATCTATATATGGTTTCATGGTCAATATGCTCAGAGGTTTAAAATGTCAGCTAGTAGCTTGTTAGGTCCCGAAATTGATTTGGCAATCCGAAATTTTGAAAAGGGGTTTTGTTTTAATGTTGTTTGGCGCAGATGGTAATACGAGGTTACTGCGCGTCCCGTGTAAGCCATAAGGTAAACGGTAATAGTCTGCACAAGTGTTGGCCCTATCTCGCCTCCATAGTCTCCAGTGTCAGGCCTGCATTGAAAAGTAAGATGGATCGCCACCATTTCTTCTCCTCACAGTGCTTCTTGTAACCCTAGGTTCACCCGAGGAGGCCATTGGCGGAGAGGCGTCACGTGACCACGGGGTGCCAATGTTATTCTACGAGGGTGTCAAGACCCTGTCAGTTTCTGAAATAAATATTGGGAAACGGCGAGATGCAAAAGGCAACCTACTACGACAGCTCCGCAATTTACAGTGGCTACCCGTATCAAAGCGCAAATGGCTTCGGTTTTGATGCCAATCAGGTCCAATATCCCCGGGCCTCTCATGTGGAAAGTGAGTATCACCGACCCGCCTGCTCCCTGCAGTCTCCCGACGGCTCCACGGCTCTGCAGAAGCCCGGAGAGATGGCGGAGGGCTGCGACGGGACCGCTGCGCAGTCCAAGGTTCACCAAGAAAGCAATCAGCTGCAGGTGCCGGTGTCAGGCCCGCCCCCTCCTCCTCCCCAATCGCCCGGTGCTGTCAGTCAAAACGCAAGCAACGGGTCCAACCAGCCCGGCGCCAAGAACGGCTCCCTGACCACCTCCGCCCGCGGCAAACACATCTTCCCCTGGATGAAGGAATCCCGTCAGAATACCAAACAGAAACCCACCAGTAACTCCAGTTCAGGTACTTACAACCTAAACACTGCTGCTGCTGACACAAACAGCTTACCAAAGGTTAGTTGGGGGGCGCACTGTGGGACAATACCCATGTGAAGTATAATGAGCTAATATTCAGTCGCTAGTGTGCCAGTTTGACTCTTTAATTATACTTGAGTGGTTTGTGGTATTACGTTTCATATTTTATTACATCTTTGGGATCCTACAGGAAGTACAGGGCCTCGGAAATGGCCACATACTGTCATCATCACCTCGGCATACATACACAAGCGTTAACCTAACTGTGTGCGCCCCTGCCTGAAAAGAAGACAGACACACACTCACACAAACACACACACACACACACACACACACACACACACACACACACACACACACACACACACACATATATATGTATATATATATATATAATGTATAAATAGGATGTAATGTTCTTGAAAAATGTAATCATTTGCATCCTCCTCCATTCGTTGTTCCCTGTCATGCCCCGCAACTGACCCCTTCCTACTGTAAACACGCATCTCCACTGATCACATAATGTTCCCAGAGAGACAAACAAACAAACATGCACAACAGTTGTTTCAGTTTGCCCTGGTGTTTTGATTATAAGGAAACTCGGTGGGTTGGGTTTGGGGGAGGGGAGGGGGGGTATTTACATAGGGCCAACCTAAAAATCCATAAGTGCTCATCTTCCCATGGCCTAGCCTTTCGGTTACATTCTGAGCATTGTTCAGCACAGTAACAGTTGAACATGCAAATAATCATGTGGCTCTTTTAGCTTGAATAATGTGTTGGGACTTTGTTTTGGTTGTTTTTTGGTGCAAACTTTCATGAAAATATATTTTACGCATGTTTTACGCACATATCCTGTTGTTTTGATTGGAAGGATCAGGGTTGGGGGTGGAAGGTGGGGGTAACAAACCCAGACGTCAGACAACCTGAAAAGTCAGTGATGCTAATGCTCAAAATCATTGGGTTATTGTATAATTAAAAGACAAAAATGTGAAACACCGCTAATGATGATTTATGTAGGAAAGGTGTCATTAGTTTTCAAGATTCTACTGAATAGCTAACATGTGCGGGGAGGCTTTTATGCATGTTTTACGCACGTACGCAAGCCTCATCTTCATTGTTGTATCGTGTGTTCAACACACAGGACAGGTGTCTTCTCCTCCTTGTATGAAACAAGCAAACTATACCCTAGTGTAAAATCGCGTTAACTTTCCCCTTCATCCCTGGGTTTTGTCATATCGCGTTGATTTTTTTTGCTCCAAGTTTGGGCGGGCAGGTAAAGTGTAATTTATTAAGTTTTGGCGGTCTGCCACAGCGGTAAGTAGAGTAACACCTTGCTATTCAGCAGCCAAGCTCCCATACCTCTTAGAAAAGGGCTGGTGGTGGTGGTGGGGGGTTATCAGCGAGGGCAAGACGGGCTGCTCATTCACACTGAGGAATACATAATGCTCCATGTTTGCATTACGCGCGTGCTACCGCTTGATTACGTGGGAAGATGAGGGTCAAATATCTTTGTAGGGAAACCTGAGCTCACCTGCCTCCATATCAGATCACCCAATGTTCTCCAGTTACATGTTTTTGCTTTTGTACATTGTCTATACATTAATTATTCATTGTCTTAGGAACCCCTGATGACAACCCTCCTTTAGTGCTTTGCATAGGGAGCGGATCCAGACATCAACATGTTTGCGTTTTGTGGTGATGGGAGGCGATTGGAACTAGAAAGAGTGACAGATAGAAAGATAATGATAGAAAGAGAGAGAGAGAGGGAGCTGATGAAATCCTCTGTTTAAGTAGTTGAACAGGGCATTTATCTTAAAAACTGTTTTAGCATCCAACCCTCCTCATGATGCTGGTTATCAGCTGCTTTACTTTAACCCCCTCTTCTGTATGTAATGGATCACTGATTGACACCCTCCTCTCCTCCTCCTCCTCCTCCCATGACAGTGGAGAGTTGTCCCGAAGACAAGAGTCCACCGGGGTCGGCGGCGTCGAAGAGGGCCCGGACAGCCTACACCAGCGCCCAGCTCGTGGAGCTAGAGAAGGAGTTCCACTTCAACCGGTACCTCTGCAGACCGCGGCGCGTGGAGATGGCGAACTTGCTCAACCTCACCGAGAGACAGATCAAGATCTGGTTTCAGAACCGCAGGATGAAATACAAGAAGGATCAAAAAGGCACCGGGATGATGCCTTCCCCCAGCGGGCAGTCCCCGCGGAGCCCCGTGGGTCCGGGCTCCGGCGGCGGATACCTCAACTCTATGCATTCTCTCGCAAACAGTGTACCTTACGAGTCCCAGTCGCCGACGTCTTACCATAAACCTCATCAGAACGCATACGGCATGGCCACGTCATACCCGCCTCCTCTGAACAGTTCGCTCAACAACTGTCCGCCCTCCCAGAAGAGGTATCCCGGGACTGACTCGGCCACGCCCGAGTATGACGCGCATCCTCTGCAAGGCAACGGCGGCTACGGGACGCACTTGCAGGGCAGCCCCGTGTACGTCGGCGGCGGCTACATCGACTCAATGCCCAACTCCGGGGCCTCGGTTTTCGGTCTGACCCACCTCTCGCACCCGCCGAACGTGGACTACAACGGCGCAATCACGATGGGCGGCGGCGGTCAGCACCACGGAATGTGCGACCCGACGCCGACGTACACAGACCTAACGCCGCACTACTCTCAGGGAAGAATCCAGGAAGCACCCAAACTGACGCATCTGTAGCGGCGGTCCGCTCGCCGCCCGGATCACTCCGCCCCATTGTCTTATTCCACCTACAGACACATTACCGCTTTTTTGTTTTTTGTTTCTGCGCCTCCTCCTCACCGCTTTTGTTTATGATTTTCTTTAGTTTTTTGATGTGTGAAGTAGCGTAGGAAAAATAATCACAACTTTGCTTGAATTGTTTTTCTCTCTCTTTGCTCGTGTCATGTCTCACAAAGAACTTTAATCCGGGCTGTAGGACGTCTAGAGCGGGAAGGGAAGGGGGCACAGTATATGAATAGGCCTATTTAATCTTGTTTTATTATTATTATTATCTTGTTTAAAATTTCGAAACGCAAACAGGGTATTATGAACATATGTTATTCGTTTTTTTAATGTGAATTTGTCTGTATTTTATTTATCCGCAGTTGAACAATTGTGTTTTGCATTTTGTTGCACTTGTGAAAGGATCCTTAAGAGATACGAGTTGGGATTATGGGGGAAATACATTTTTTTTAAACAAAGCTCATGGGCTTACACGCAACCTCCCTTGTTTCTGGTGTGCATTTGTTGGACTTTTCTGATGTTATTTATTTTGTTCGGTGTAAAAAATAGTCCGTTAGTATTATATGACACCCCTGCGATCTTTTGTGTAGGGAGAAAGTTGGTAAATATTAATCGTCTTGGCCCTTTCCAGCCCCCACATGTAGTCTGTAAGAAGCTGCTGGAAGACTCCATGTTTGTTATTCACTCTGTTTCCATTTCTTTTTCTTCTTCTACTTCTTCTTCTTCTTCTTCTTCTTCTTCGTCTTAGAGGAGGTGTTTTTATTTTTTCATTGAATGTAAAAAGAAATCAATCATTCATTGCAATAAGGGTGGAAAGACTGACACACCGTTAGCAGTTTCTTTATTGAAAAAACAAAACAAAACAGAAAACAGACATAATTTTTTTCTCTGTCTCTCTCGATGTCATACATTCCATGCTGCTCCAGTTCGAAGAAATAAATAAAAAAGAATTTAAATATAATTAAAGCATATCGGTCCGTTTTAATTCAGGATAGCATCTCAAGCATTTCACATGACAAATAATATAGCTACAGCAACGTTCAGTAAATAAAAATATGAAAATACCTTTAATTTTGCAGCTGCTACAATATCTTATTACCATATATTTCATAACGGTGTAGAATTATCGAGGTGATAATAAAAAGGACAAATTGAATCTTTAGGTAATTGCCAGTTTACTAATAAAATGCTACAAGATAAATAAAAAAGCACGTGTGCTAAGTGTAGCATGTGTATGTAACTCGTTTTGCATAAAAATTGTTAAGCTAAATTCATTTTCAATAACATAAACGGGAAATGGCCGCCGATAACGTTAAATATGAATGGATTCTACATGATTTCCTTTCTCCTCTTCATTCGACGTGCAGAAATCTCTCGGGTGGCCTTGTCCCCTCCCCTCGTCTGCGTGGGCACATCCATAATAATAATAAAAAAAATGTCACTTGGCCCTTCTGGAGATTCTGCAAGGGGACAACAAGCCAAATGAGAAATCGTTTGAAAAATAATTCGCTGATAGGTTCGGTCAGTCAAGTGCGGTCAGAGAAGATACAAGCTGAAACTGGAGCCATAAAAGGGGCTTATTCGTCTCATTATTGTCCAAATTCGCAGACAGCTTGTAAAGTCAAATTAACGAGAAATGCCTCAATGAGGTTAAAGAAGAAAAGATTATCACTGGATGGTTGGAAAATAAAACATGCAAAATTATTTTAAATTATATAATAGTTGACGAGCCTTTATAAATGTCCTAAATATAACACAATATCAGTTGAATTGTTTCACAGTGTAATTATCTATCTTTATTTGTAGAAACGACGCTAATTATTTGGACAATTAAAGTGCTTTATACATTTGTTATCGGTTTATTTAAAAAAACAACAAAACACAACAAAAAACTAGCTAAGCGCTTGCTCTTTTTATTTCTTTGTGTAACTGTACAATATGTTGTTTATTTGTTCGATTAAGCACTAAAAATCATTTTCATCCCCACTATGATTGATATAAGAGGGCATGGACATTGGTAGCCCATGACATATGGTTAGCAGGGAAACCTAGAACAATTGAACCATGGTGTGTCAGGGCAAAAAAAAAAGATGCACTGAGTATTAATGCTTCCAACATACACACAAGCACAAGCATACACACACACAGCCAGACACTGATTTGATCCATATGCGCCATATGCGCAGGTGCACGCGCATAAAATACGGTTTTAAAGCTGAAAACTAAGAGATGTGCATTTCTTTCTTTTTACATCCGTGGGAAAGTGGTTCTAAATCAACCCTGCTGGAAAGACAAGCGTGTAGGACAGGACTGGGGTGCACTTAAATGCCGCCACCCACTCCTGTCCCTGCACACAAAGCCTGTGTGTAATTCGAAAAAAAAGCCATCCATCTCTTCGCTAGCAACTCTCCTTCACCAAACCTGCATGTCTTAAAATGGTTAGAACTAGACTGAAATGCCAGTGTAAAAATGTAAAAAGAAAAAAGCCAGGTGTGGAGAAGCTGTCCGCCCTATACTTACCGTTGCGCACGCATACCGCCTCCTCCTCAAAAGAAGTACATCTCATAGATTGGGATTCTTATTTATCTTTTTTTTAAACATCCCTCCAGCGACAGCCCGGCGAGGACTGTGAGCAGAAGCTGGCTCTAATCTGAGTGGCCAGTGTTTCTCGCCCCTTCCTGCCTGCATTTGATCCGGGGGAGTTAGAAGCCTTAAATGTGTTGTAAGGGTACCGACCTGTCAGACCTTTTGGCGAGTAAGATTGATCGCGCACAGGCTTGTGAGACTCTTTGTTTGGTATATAAGCAAAAAAACTGAGAGAGGCCTAACCACTTCTCTTCTTTTCCCCTCACCTCTCTCTCTCTTACTCACTAAGCCATATAATTTTCGGGGGGAATTGAACGAAAATACAAGGGTGCAAGCTTGACGAAAAACATCCCAAAATGTGTCTTTCACAGATTACACTGAAAGGGAAACCAAACACTGCGGGGAAGAAATTCCCCCTGCAGTTGGTTGGGAATGGTCGATTTGAACCGCGGTGCTGTTCACTTTAATTGCGATTTCAGGTAGAATTAATGCTGGAAAAGACAGTAGAAGCCCTTTTTCGGAGCATTTAGCCGATTCCCTCTCGGTTTTTGCGAGATGTGGCCCATAGAACCATTCTACATATTAGGATTAAGCACTTTGCTAAGTGGCTTTTGGTAATCGAACAAAAAAAGACAAAAACCATTAAGCAATTACAAAAGCAAGACTGTTTTATGACCATTGTAAAAATAAATAAATAAATAACAAAAAGCACACGTGTATGTTTGCACATCGACTGTACAAGTTAAAGTGCTGTTATAGGTTGAAATAATCTATCTAACTTAATATGTGATTTTTTTTTCATTGCAACACATGTGGTGGATGCCCTGCATATTTCATTATAATAAGAATCACATGAGGTCTGAAGTGAACATGCTGAATTGTTGGGATCGAGAAGTCTCAATATCAGATTTTTGGGGTGTGTGTGTGTCTGTTTTCTCCCCAACTGACTATATGAATAGCTACTGGCGAGAATTGCGTGCGCGCGCGCGCGTGTGTGTAGTGGGGGCGTCCTCGACTGACATCCTCAAACAATACGAGAAAGACGAATCCGCGCACCCCAGGCTGGGCTCCTTTCCCTGTAATAGTGAGCGTCAGCCATTCTTAAAAAACACATTTTGTAGCTTAGTGGACTGGACTAGAAGGGCAGAAAATGGAGGAGGATAAAACTGACCGGACAAAGATGTAAATAAAAACAAGTCGTTTTCCCCCAAAAAAGCTGAGCGAGGCGTTCTTCATCCGAGGTTTTTTTTTGGATCAATCAGGCAGACAGTGGCTTCTTTTGATTAAACCCCAAATTGTCATTGGGCAGAGGTAATCATGTGACAGGCAATTCGGTCCAATTTCAACCTTGTCTCCATGAATTCAATAGTTTAATAGTAGCTCGGTCACCATACGGCCGTAATCAGTGAAATAGAAAAGAAAAGAAAAAACACCAGCAGCTCCAGCAGCAGCACCACCAGGATTTTTTTCCATATATTTTCTCCTTTCCTCGTCTTCACTGAGCCGCAACGTTTTTTAAGCCTATAAACGTGCGAACTTTCCTCGGCTCTCAGGGAGCGGAGATGAATTACGAATTTGAGCGGGAGAGCGGTTTTATCAATAGTCGGCCGTCGCTCGCTGAGTGCCTGACATCGTTCCCCCCTGTCGCTGATTCATTTCAAAGTTCATCAATCAAGAGCTCGACGCTTTCACGCCCGACACTGATTCCTCCTCCCTTTGAGCAGACCATTCCCAGCCTGAACCCGGGCAGCCACCCGCGCCACGGCCGGCCCCGGCACAGCCCCGACGGATGCAGTCCGCTGCCCACCGCCTCTCTGCCCCCGGAGTACCCGTGGATGCGGGAGAAGAAGGCGTCCAAGAGGAACCACCCGCCCACCACCACCGCCACAGCCATCGTCAATGGAAGCGTGTGCTTTTCCCCGAAAGGTGGGTGATTATTTCGTTACTAGTAAACAAAAAACATTTAGAAAAATGTACAATCTATTGCTTAATCTGGAAGCTCAACAGCCAAGCGGCACACAGGCCTGTAAATACAGAAAATAAATAGTTTTATTCGCGATAAATACGAAAAGAAAGAAGGGGGAAGGAGAATAAAGTTTGTGTAAAGTTTTGCTGATGTGAGATGATTTATTCCCCCTGAGCCGCCGTGGCGAAGTTTTGATGTGTGACAGTAATGAAGAGTGATGGAGTGGCCGTTGCCGAGCAGGGCAGCTGGAGCGTTCATTAGGATCCCCCGCACACCAGCCACGGACCGCGCCGCTTTTTAACGTCGCGCTTCTGCTCTTTTTCTGCTCGATCGTAATTTTTTTTTATAAAACCACGCACAAGGCTGTTAAACCCTGAGTCATTTAGCTCCAGCGGCCATTTTAGCTGTTGTTGTTGTTCATGAGCCTCTCCCTGGTGGTTTTAATCATGAGGTCCGTTGCGTTATGTAACGGTTCCTTCCGTGTTTTTATTGTTTTTTTTTTGTTTTAAAGAAAGGTACACTATAGTTCTTGTTTTTTGTTCTTCTCAGGCTCGCCTGAGATCTTGGAGAGCGGGGGAGGTTGTGGAGGAGGGGGAGGAGGCTGCGGTGGGGGGTCCCGCAGGCTGAGGACGGCGTACACCAACACTCAGCTGCTGGAGCTGGAGAAGGAGTTCCACTTCAACAAGTACCTGTGCCGCCCGAGGCGCGTGGAGATCGCGGCCCTGCTCGACCTGACCGAGCGTCAGGTCAAGGTCTGGTTCCAGAACCGCCGCATGAAGCACAAGCGCCAGAACCAGAGCAAGGAGAACCGCAACGGGGACGGGAAGGACTGCACCCAAAGCGACGAGGAAGAGGACGAGGGGGCCCTGTACGAGCGGAGCGGGGCCCTGCTGGAGAGGGATACCTGCTCCAGCAACTCCCTCGGCTCAGCGCAGCAGCACCTCCACAATAGCGATTCCATGAGCTTCGCTGCTGCGCCACAGAGCAGCAATGACAAAAATCTGAAACATTTTCCCAACCCGTCACCCACTGTTCCGGGCTGCGTGTCAACAATGGGCTCCGGATCGGCATCTGGCCTGGACAATGGCGATAGTCCCCCGGCCCTGGATGTTTCTATACACGACTTTCAGCCTTTCTCCTCGGATTCCTGCCTAGAGCTCTCCGACACAGCCTCGCCGAGCCTGTCAGAGTCCCTCGACAGCCCCGTGGACATTTCCACGGACAGCTTCTATTTTTTCTCGGAGTCTCTGACCACAATCGACCTGCAGCATCTGAACTATTAATTGAAATCAATCACAGTAACATTTTTCTCCTTTTCTTTTTTGTTGTTTTTTCTTCCGGGACAATACATATCAGGCTACAGATGATATTAACGCTGATGTTATTTGTATATTCGTAACATTTATTCTGTTGATATTGACTTTTAATTCAAGGTAAGGATGAAATGAAATCACTGAAGTAGAAAACGTGGCTTGTAATTACCATAACACAAATTGATCTCTTGGAATGGAAATTATGAGTGTATATGTGAATAATTATACCATATTAGGCCTATATGGAACCTGGTCGTTTTTATTTTTGTATACCTTCCAATGTCTTGGATATTTTTGTTAGAATACAATTAACTTGCTACAATCTTCTCTTTTTTTCTTTCCTCTTCTGGTGTGTTGTGAGCCGTTTCTTATTCTACTTACTGACCCTGAACTATTAATGTAGCCTAGAAGATATGTAAAATACACGAAAAAAAAAACTAGGGCGATATGCAAATTTAACAACAGGTTGGCAATGAATTATATAAGTAATGGTTAGCGTTGAGGTGAACGCGGGTTGGAATTTGACATTCATTACAGAATATAATTTCAGGATGATTATGATCTAGTTTATTTATTTATTTATTTTCAATATATTCACTTTTTTATAAAATGGCAAAACAGTAATTTCTCTTGGTTAAAACTTTTGTGATAACTTCTTTTAACGTAATTTATGTATTCTTTACAATGCAAATTACTTTTAAACGTCAGTAAATTATCCGGTAATTAATAGGTTACTGATGACAAAAATTATATATTAAAATGAAAATACTTTTGGAATTATTTATTTAATTACGCAGATTCGACACTAGTTATTTAATGCTGCCAAAAGAAAACACTCACCCTCATAATTATTATTATTATTACTATTATGTTTAATTATTTTCTCTCACCCTCAGACTCTACTTTGCAGAGTAAAAGCAAAAGCAGTAGGTCAGCAGTAGCATGACAGGGCTCTTAACGCTGTGCATGTTGCAGGCAGAATACCCCGAGCCATGTTTACCTCCAGGAGCTCATAAATCACGGCCGTGGCATGAATGAGACGGGCATTATAGAGGCCAATTCTGGCTTAATGTGCACAAATAAAACTCCACTTACATTTTCATACGGGACTCCCCCAATTCCTGAGCTCAAAAAGAGGGCCGAGTCTCTGCATATGTTTGGTAATAACTCATTTTTATAGCGTGATTAAACACGGCTCTGGGTCTGCGGCCTCTCGTGATGCTGCACTATTTCCCCGTGAGTTAAAAACGTAGCCTAACCTCAAAACAGTTTCTTTACGGGTCAGGAATTAGTTTTATCATAACTGCGTTTACAAAGAAGTACCCGACTTTAGAGAATAATGGATCTTTAGGCATTATTTAGTATACGTTAGAGAGTCCTCGGAATGTTTTTTTGGCGGGGGGAGGTATTGGAGCAGAAGTTGAAGATGCACGGGTATACAAATGGTTCAATATGGGGATTATGAATGCTTATGCTCTATTATATCGTACTTCAGTTGCCTTATGGGAGCAGTTATTAACTTGCCACGTACAGCTAAACTCTATAGGAGTCACTTTAGCAGCTTTTGCTTGTGAGAAAACCAGCAAATACAACCACCGGTTGCGTCTTTTTTCCTCTCTCTCTAGCTCACGTGTTCACACAAAAGAGCCAAGAAAGCTCCAAGACCTGGCGAAGGCTCCACGCCGACAGGACGAGGATCCACTACTCTGCGCCCCCTCACTCAACAGTTCCACAGGCAGCTGGTGAAGACATGAGGTGGCTGGGGGCGGATGTGTGTATGTGTGTGTGTAGGGTGGAGTATCGACCCCACTGCGCTTTTTTTCTTCCCTACAATCGGTGGGAAGTTTGCATCACCTCCATTCTTTTCAACACTTTCCTTAACATGTTTTTAAAGCTCATAACAGTGCAACTAAATAAATCATCACACTTGACAGATCTTTAGGCGTCTAGTCTCTTTCCAGGTGTTTATATTTGATCATATCTCAAATACGTAATTGAAACGTAACACAATTTGTCAATCGCGCAGTCTATCCGACTGTCAGTTTCTGATGAATGATTGTTAGGGATAATGTCCGCGTACGTTTATAAACAGTGGAAAGCACTTTTTGGGGGGGTGTTAGAACGCAACATGGCCAGAGGGGGCGCTCACCTCATCCATTCGCCACACTCCAGACTCCCCCTCCCCTCCTCATTCTTTTCCTCTCTTAGCTGCTGTAGCTCCTCAGCAGCTCTCTCCCACACCCACACACACACATACACTATCACTCCGCCTTTTCTGCGGCGGCCATTAATTTCTCCAACAGCTTTATTTGATGTTATTTCAGCCCACACTCGCACCTCGGGCTGCACGGGCGCATTATCACATAATTTGAGCGCTATATACATGCATAATGAATATACATGTGGGAGTGGAATCGGAAGTATATATCTAGCCCCCACCCCTCGTGACTCCTGGAGAGGAAAAATGAATACCGCATAATCTTAATGCTTGATGTGTTGTCTATTGCTATGTGACATGTGACCTTACGTCAAACGGTATGCCTGAAACGCGACATGGATTAGGAAACAAAGTTATAGAAAAAACTCTTTCATTGTCGATCTGTGTATGTGTGTGTGATCCCCCTCGCTGTCACACCGTGACCAATATTTGCTGAACAAATCCCTAGCAGTGTCCAAGCGTGAAACACTTCACATCGGAATGGGACAGTGATAGCCCCTCCAGATAGCCTGTGGCAGTGGCACACATACACACACACACACACACACACACACACACACACACACACACACACACACACACACACACACACTGAGCCATTCATCCACCCATCCAATACAGAATGACTGCTGTTGACACTCTCTCGTCCAGCAGCAATGAGACGTTATATTTATAAAACCACGGCTGTTAAAGCAGCGAAGGACGGAAACATGCACGCACACGCAACTGCCCCCCCCCGCTGTACCTGAAAAAAAATACTGTACCTGAAATCAGAGTTCTAGGTCGTCCTGAACGGAGAGGTTACGCTGGGTGGAAAATGTTTATCTTAATGTGCCGGAGAGCACGCGCGTTATATATATGTATTTTCTTTATAGAATACGCCGAGCTCGCTGCTCCCCGTTCTTCACGCGACCTCTGCAGCCGTCCGCCGCGGTCTGCCTCTCCAGCTCATTGTTTGCTCCACCAATACATTAAAGCGGCTACGCGCGTCGCCTTGATCTACGAGCGCCGTGGAATTTAAATAGCCACTCAAACACCGATCTGTCACCGGTTGAGGACAAGCACCTCACTGGCTGACCCGGGCCCACGTGATAACATAACACACCAGTTCATCGATATCGGGCCCGTGGACCCATCCCAGCCACCCCCTCCCTCCCCTGATTAGGACCGCGTATAGGTAAAGGTTGGCACGGCCACTGTAGGGGTAAGAGGGGAGAGAAGAAGAGATCAGAGGGTGTCTGTAGAGCGGACGGTCCCTCGGTCCACCGGGCAGAAGGATGCTACAATGAGCAGCTTCTTAGACTACTCGGTGATGAGCGGTGAAGGCGGCTCGTGCTCCGTCAGGGCGTTCCACTCGGACCACGGAATTACAACTTTTCAGTCGTGCGCGGTTTCCGTCAACAACTGCGGTGCGGATGAGCGTTTCATGACGAGCAGGGCTTCCCCTGACGGCGTCCCACACCAGCCGGGCTCCTACCAGCCCGCGGGCTCTCTGGGTCTCGCCTACGGGGCCCATCCGGCCTGCGGCTCCGGCTATGGACCCCAAAGTTTCTGCGCTTCCTATAACCATTACACGCTTAACCAGGAAGTGGAGTCAACGACGGGATTCCCCCAGTGCGGCCCACTGATGTACTCGGGTAACATTTCCTCGTCTGTGGTCTCCCAGCAACGCCAGAGCTACAGTGCCGCCCCCTTGGGTCAGCTGCAATATGCCCATGCAGCCTACGGCAGCGGACACGAGCAGGCGACCCCCTTCGCCGGGTGCTCGAGCCCGCTGTCGCCGCTGCACGCTGCGCATCTGGAAGCGTGTTGCTCGCCCCTGTCCGAGGGCGCCTCTTCTGCGCAAACCTTCGACTGGATGAAAGTCAAGAGGAACCCACCCAAAACAGGTGGGTGCCATGTGATGTGGTGTGTGAGGGTGTGTGTGAGAAAAGGTCTCTAAACTTTCATATCTGAAAACAATGTAGGCTTATTAAAGTACTGCTGGACTAAACTGGCAGAGATGTTGGACACTTGGTGTACTGATTTCACACTTCCTGGCAAGGGCACAGGTCTACACGTTTCTACTATAATTCACAATTAGACCGTGGAAGCTAATCTCAGGTGTCCTTTCAGACTTGAATTACAATGGTTTCACAGTAGCAGACGTCAGTAGACTGATGCGTAAAAGTGGCGCCTTGCTGCGCAAAGCAGCCCCACCCCCACATCCGGAAGTAGTTGTATCGCGTGTCTCTCCTTTCTGCAAGTTCACTAAGAGTTATTCCTCCTGTCAACAGGAAGGTCCGGGGAGTACGGCTATGGGGGTCAGCCGAACACGGTGCGGACCAACTTCACCACCAAGCAGCTGACGGAGCTGGAGAAGGAGTTCCACTTCAACAAGTACCTGACCCGGGCGCGTCGCGTG
Organism: Eupleurogrammus muticus; assembly: GCA_036785175.1. Classification (NCBI taxonomy): domain Eukaryota; kingdom Metazoa; phylum Chordata; class Actinopteri; order Scombriformes; family Trichiuridae; genus Eupleurogrammus; species Eupleurogrammus muticus. The sequence continues at coordinate 1,204,140 of JAYKQN010000020.1, forward strand.
GAGATCGCCGCCGCGCTCCAGCTCAACGAGACTCAGGTTAAAATCTGGTTTCAGAACCGGAGGATGAAGCAGAAGAAACGGGAAAAAGAAGGCCAGCTCCCGACCAAAGCCCCGTCCTCAGACCTGGGGGAGAGCGTCCAGGAGAAAATAGATGACGCAATGTCAGAAAAGTCCATCTCGGCCCCCTCTACTCCATCTTCTTCATCCTCCACGGTGTTGTCCACGGGGGCTGACCCTTACTCCTCCAATTAAGAATCAACTCAGTCTTTACCTCTCTGAGCCATAGTCGGCCATATATACCAAAGATAATACCCAGTGTACCAAAGCAAACGTCGTGTTCGATGGACATGAATGTACATGTGTGGACATTTAGGATGAGTTAATGCACTATTTGAGAACTCTGGACAATAATGTGGACCATTTCTTGGTTATAGGTTTGTTTTATATTGTGTATTGTGTTCAGAAGTGCGACAGCTGTCCATGGTTAAAAATATATTTCATTTTACTTTGAGATTCGAAGCCGCGCCGCGGTCAACAAAGACGCCATGATAAGGAAACTTACAGCTAACCTTCCTCACACATGGCCCTGACTAGTGCTGCGGAATGAAGTCACAAAACCCACAAAGCTGTAACCCACGAATACCTCAAATGTGCCAAAGTTGCGTTGACTGCGTCAAACTTCGCCAGTTGAGACAACAACACAATCAACAAGACGTCCTCGTTACAGAGTGAATTTTTGAGTAGCTCATTTAATCACTGTCACCTCTGTGTTTTCATCCCTGTGTGTGTGCGTGTGTGTGGGTCAGATTTTGCATGATGCGTAATGCTTCCATGTATCAATTGGCGGGGACGCTGAGTTTTGTCTGTTTTGAGGGGCAAAAACGTCATGTGTGGCTTTTTAGCTCTCTGTTATATATTTAATCAAGCACATATATTAACGTGTTTTGTCCAGAGAGACGTTTACGGGTCAATAATGTGTATTAAAGTGCGTTTACCTCTAAAAGTTTTCTTCTTCGTGTCATTAATGAGCGAAAACATCTGAAGAGACAGAGAGAGGCCTTATTCTTTTCATTCTTTCTTATATTTAACCCTCTGTGGACAGAATATGAAAGCTCTGATTGAGAATTTTTTTAACGCAGCACTGCGCCCCTTAATGTATGCGGCCGTGCTCGTCCCCGTCCCCCCGGGTAAAGACTTATTGGCATAATAAAGGCATGTTTATCCGCGGAGGAGATGAGAGGGCAGACGTCAGCGTCATTCGTGATGACAACGTCTATCGAACACCCGACTTATTGAGGGTGACGAAAAAAGAAAACTATCGATTAAAGCATCGGGGTTAGGCTATCTACAGGGGATAAACCGCCCCCCTCACCCCCCCAGTCACCGTCAGAACCAACATCCCAAAGTTACACCGAGGTGTCATCATCCCACCTGATGACACCTATTTAAAATGTTCACACCTGTGTCCCATTTTTTTCAAGCTGTGAGAAGGGGTTACCTGATTTTGCTCTTTTAATTCCTGGTATGCAGGATGCGACTCCATCCTACCATAAAAGGGGGAAAATACAGCGGAAAGAGCCATGATTAATGATCTATTTTTTCCACCTTTACCTTGGATCCATCTGCAGGAGCTGCTGTGTTGGAGCTGCGGAGACGTGCTGAGGCTGCGTCACAAGCTCGTTCAGCAGCAGACTTGGATAAGGAAAGTAAGTTGTGTTAGGCCACTTTTTAAATTACTTTAGTTCTCGTCGGTGGTGTATCGCGTTGCGCTCAGTTGCTGGGTGACTGCAGACGCCCTTATTTTGTTCTTTCTGTGTAAAGCAGCGAGTTGTTCCTCAGGGGGTTGGTGTTTGTCTGGACAATCATCTGGCTTTGAATCCGTGTCAAAGATAATTTTTAAAAAGTAATATATTTGATGTCTAAAAACCAAAAAGAATTTTTTAATTTACTCAATTTACCATATTTTTTTATTTCAAAATTCTTGTAAATACTGTTATACTATTTTAAACCATTTTATATAAAATTCGGATAATTTTAAAAGCATATAGAAATTTTCTTTTAGATGCTTCCATATGAAGTAGTCTAGATTATAAGTATTTAAACTTTTTACAACATGACTGTTTGACAATTAGATTTACAAGGCTATATGAAATTGAAAATACGTAGAAAGGAACGTTTTTTAAAATAATAAACATTTAGTAAGAAGACTAAACGTAAAACCTTTGTTAAATTTTAACAACCTTTCAGCGACATTACATTACACAATACAATAAAAACTATCCGTTGACTAATATAAAACTCATAATAATTGTAATAATGATATGTCTCCTAATTATATATATATATATATATATATATATATATATATATATATATATATATATATATATATATATATATATATATATATATATATATATATATATATATATATATATATTTTCTGCAACAATAATAAATATTTGAGCTAAGTTAATTTGGGATGCCTTGTGTCCTTAAGATTGATCAGATAATGACATGAAATCAATTTGAATATAATTTGGATAACCATAGCGAGGAAACATAAATAATCACGATACATAATGTTGTACCATAATTTCTTCGTATTATTATTTGATAAAATAAATGCTTGTTAAACGCATCTCCGTGCTTCTGGAGGAATTATAAACCTCCTCAGGGACCCTTGGGTGTCTCCGGGCCGGGATCACAGAGTCTGCCACCAGGGCCGTGCGAGCGGTGCAGGAGCCAAAAGAAAAGGCCGGGGTCACTCCTCGGTCATAGCTGCAGTTTGTTGTGTCAGCACCACCCAGGCCTAAACAAGAGTTTACAGACCACACATTGGGAAAACAAGCACCTCGACAACCAAGTCATAGTCCACCTCCGACGGCCTGTTTGACCAAAACACCGCCAGACTCGGTGGTAAACGCAAAAAAAATAAAAACAGTACATCAGAACATTTTCACTTGTCTGACAGCCAGAATGTGGCCGTTGCGCGGCTGATGGTTCCCATTAGGACCCTCGGATAAACACATGGATGATGACGGATGTTTGACGCAAACCATTAAGGCTTTGTGGAGAAGGAATAGAACGGCTACATCTTTTCACGCGTCCTTGATATGGTTTAAATAGCGCTTCCTGTGCCAAGCACGCATTTGTGCCTTGGACGTGGTTGTTGGCACAATATTTAAAAAAAAACACTTATATGGCAGTGATCGGTCAAAAGACCTTTTTTATGCAAACAAGAAGGATTTTTTTCACGCTATTTCGTTGACATAAAGTTAAAACATTATTCCTTTAAACACCTGAAAATATTGGATCACTGCAAAAATAGAAAAAAAGTACAAATTTTATACTTTATAAAAATCTTGACCTATATAAGCTACTTTATATTAAATGTAGTGTTGACAGTTGACAATTGACAAGTTTAAACTATTAAAAATTAAACTCCTAAATACATATACGATGTATATATATATATATAATAGATTTTCAATATTTTTTGTGAGCAATTTTTGTCAATCTAAATTTAGTTTATAATTCGCATTTTGATACGCATTTAGATAATAATAGGAAGTCTTCAATTTATTATTGCTTTTAATTTATGTATTTATTTTAAATATTTTTAGTGTTTATTTTTTTTTTCTCCATGACTTCAGAAAAAAACTAAAATTATATACCATAATAATCATCATGACCCCAATGTTTCACAGTTAGTACTACTGGCATGGGAAGAAACGATAAAAACATTGAGAATCACTTTACAAATCGTTCCCTTGGATATTTCACGGTGGGTCTGTTCTGTTACATTGAACTAAAGCAAGCAAATAAATAGAAAACTTGTGGTAGTGTGACTATTTCTTTCTCTCTTTCAACAGTATCAGAAAGAAGAAAGAAGATTTGTCAGATGAGGAAAAAGAAAGCAGAGTTGTCAAGAAGACTCATTGCCCAACAAATAAGACTGTACAGGTATTTATCTCTCTTTTCCCCCCCACACACACAGACACCTGTAGTGTCAAATGGATTCATCTGTCTCCAAAATCTACAAGGTGTAGTTGATTTAAAAGCCAAATTTAACATGCTTATGTGCATTTGCATGGTATCTATGTGTTTGTATGAGTGTGTGTGTGTGTGTGTACAGGGAAGAAAAGAACAACTAAGGAGAGATATCTTATTGACCAAAGCATTTCTGTGGATAAGCCTCATTTCTCCGCAGTAATGGAAAGATTCGTGCATGTCTCAGGACATTATGCAAACAAAGTGTGCAGGGATATGAACACAGCTGTAGTCAACATGTCATTGGGGCCTCTGCAGGGGACGGGGAGCTTTTGCATTCACCTTCACAAGATCTAATTGTGCTTTCACAAATCAGCTTGTTCATGGTCACTCACAGTACTCATCCCTGAACACACACAAACACAGACTTTAAGGACAAATACCAAAACAAAAGAACAGGAAATACTGGCTTTTTAGTGATCTCATGGCAGCGGACGGAAAGTGCTGGAAACCCAGATTGACTGGAGAGGCAAATAGACAGAAGTCACTCATCAGGGTCGTCGAAGTATTGGCATGTCGGCACTCATTGACCACTCCCCTGCTGTGATTGGCAGCCAAAATGAATTCCTCCATCGACAAATGTGCGTCTCCATATGCTGATAAAGGGACGGGGCCACTGGAGGGATTGAGGGATTGACATTATGATGGACGAAGAGAAAGAGGCAAAGGAGAGCAGAAATTACATCATGTTGTTATTTGTCTGCAGCATCTGTGCACCGTCTGCAAAAGTGAAGAGCCGGCAAAATGTGTCTTTGTGGGTTTTTAAGAGTTTAGAAAAAAGCAGAGGATAGGTGGTAGAGGCCGAGACTACAGTTGCACTGCCATGGCTCGAACAGCAAAACTCACCTCAAAGAGTTCATCTGCAGTTTTCTTTGAGCTCCTTTTGTCTGTGTGAAGCCGTCCTACTCAGTCAAATGGAGTGGCACAAGGAGACATGAACAGAGGAGAGCACAGCCTGTATGCTTTAGCAGGTCTGAGGCCCAGAGGAGTGGAGAGGACCAGGAGAAGGGCAGTGGTCTAGAGACAGAGGTCCATCCATCACACATGTCCTGACCTCAGCTTGACCCCAGCTTGCAGCCAATGAGGCGCCCTCACCCCCGAAAGAAAGCCACCACACGCACACAGACACACACAGACACACACAGACACACACAGACACACACACATACACACACACACACACACACACACATACACACACACACACACACACACACACACATACACACACACACAAACACACACACACACACACACACACACACACACATCATACTAACACACATACGTAGAAAGGGATCAGATGACACTGTGTAGAGTCTGGATACTCTTTGTGTTGGCCCTTGTTGCTTTCCAGAATCCTTTTTTCTTTTTTTATGTGACTAATGTGAGTACCAACACCTGACGGACAGACTGTTCATCCCCTCCACCTCCCCCCGCATATGGATATACGCAGGTGTGTGTGTGTGTGTGTGTGTGTGTGTGTGTGTGTGCGCGCATCATGTAGTGATACTCACACACACACACACACACACACACACACACACACACACACACACACACACACACACACCTCAGACTGGAATAACCACTCAAACAGTCTGACTGGAAGGCGTGGGCTACACGAACGAGACAAACCTGGATCAGGGTCAAGTGATACTGAATGAACGCTGTGTTCATTCTCTCTATATTTGTACAAAATACAGTGGAAAAGAAAGACAACGGACAATTTCAAAACAAATTTTAGGTTAGTTTGTGCATCTATTATATTTAACCTAATCCATCTAAATTCCAATATAGCCAAAATAAGATTTTTTTTTTTTTACAATCTTTTTGGATACAATTGAGACACTGCTTTTTAAATTATATATTTCATTTTTTCACTCTCTGATGTTAATTCGATGTATGTGAACAGAAGTTTTAATTTATTTTATTTAGGACAGATCAAAGTTTTCATTTTTATTCTATGTATTCTTGTTTTTTTTTTTTTTTACAGCCCTATAATAGTTAAAAAAAAGTAAAGGTTAGCAATCTTTACCATCCAGGTTTAAACATTTAATCAGGGATCCCCAAACTTTTTCCTGTGGGGGCCACATAACTTTTCCCTTACCTGATGAGGGGCTGGGGTCAGTTTTTAACAGAAAAATTGTGATGATTGCAGTGTGTAAAAGTAAAAATGTATTGTTTTCCAGAAAGCCCTTTCTGGATTCTTCAAGGAACAAAAGTCAGAAAATAAATAACACCATTAATGAAATAAATGACCAAATAACATTCTCTGGTTTCTTCACAGAAAAAAAGTCCATCGTCTTTTATTAATCTTAAATTCTCTGGCGGCTGCTCGAGTTCCATGTTCCTCCACGTAGCTGATACCTTCAGTTTAAACTGTGCTTTACAAGTGTGTTTTTTGTCATTTTTGTGGTTGTTAAAACAACGATGTTCTCCATTATGCACAACCCTGTTCTTTTATATACAATCCACGAAAATATAATATTTTTAACGTGTATCTTATAATTGTGAAAATACGGTATACGAAAAAAAATCAAAATGCTCTCTGGTATTGTTCAGAGGGCCGGACCATATGTGAAGGCAGGCCGTATCCGGCCGCAGGCCATAGATTGGGGACCACTGAATTAAATAATCACTCACACCTTCTGTATTAACATCAGTGTTTGGCAAGTAACTGCAAAAATGCAATAATGTAATGTAATATTAATTTAAAAAAAGTGATTACTACACTGATAACTAATAGGGAAAGTAATTAGTGACATTACTTTGATTATGCAACAAATCTCTACAATCAAAGGTGCATCTGGTCCCCAGTGTGAATCTCTGCTGTCCAGACCCGTACTGCATGTTACTTTGTCACCTCCTCCTCTCTCACTGCTTTCATCCATAAAGCATAAAATGCCCCCTAAAATAATGATAATCAAAGAACTGCTTTTTAAAACCTCAAATTCCTTTACTCCCACATGCCACCATTTTTTTTTATCTTGCAAGTGAATAAATAGAAAACAAGATATTGTGCGGCTGTGGATCAGAGGTAGAGCCTTAGCTACCGGTCGGAGGATCGGTGGTTCGATTCCTGGCTTCATGTCCATATGTCCTTGGGAAAGATACTTAAACCCTGACTTGTCCGATGGTTGTGTGAATGTATGTGAATGGTTAGATCTTGATGTGTGCACCTTGTATGTCAGCCACTGCCACTAGTGTATGAATGTACAACGCTTTGAGTGGTCAAAATGACTAGAAGTGAGCTATACAAATGTATCCCATCTACTGTTGTATTACCATTTGTATATTAAGTCATTGGTCTTTGGTTAGGAGATATTTCATAATCTCCTGGTTGTATTGCTCAATTATTATAACACTGGTTGTGTTATTGCATAGGCAGCAACACGTTCAAGAGCCTGAGCACTCATCAATAAGCAGAGACTTGTTGATTGAGCTTTTAATATCGAGCCTTTGGTCTCATGCATGTACGAGACAGGTTAAGTAGCGTGCACTGGAATTGCTTCAAGGAGATAACTGCAAACACGTTTCAGAAGTAAACACAGCCACTACTTATACACACGGAGATATAAACAGACACCGCTCTGGGGTTGGAGGAGAGTTTTTTTTGGCATGTCAGATTAAATGTCTCAATGTCAAGAAGGAAGACGTGTGAGAGTTACATTCTTCTGTGATTCCCTGAACGTTTGAGCTCACCTGACACCGCTCTACCTTTGCACCACCTGTCAGTCCTCTGCATGGGGAACAGCAATGGGGCTCATGTGTGTTGTGACAGAGGGATGCTAGAAACACAACCTGGGAAGGATTAGGGGGCAACTTGTGTGTTAACTGACAGAAGATGGGGCGTTCCTCTACTGATAAGAGTCACATCTTGACATTTGTCAATATAGCTTCCTCCTCTGGTTGTTGGACTAAAGTGTCTGAGCATTTGTAATGTTATTAGCGCTAAAGTGGAATTCATTTTTTTGAGACCTGAGTTGAGAAGTCTTTTTCAGAAGCCGAGTCAAATTTATTGATCCCAATTACGTGGCATGTTCTGGATGTTTTGATGGCATAAAATTACACACAGCCGTGAAGACAGAGTGGATTTTTTTTTTTAAACAGACAGCGTTAATACAGCAGATTGTTATTGTAAAGCATGACAGAGATGTTTCAGTGACAGATGTAAGGCTTCGTGTAACTCTAAGCCTCCCCTTTGTACACGCCCTGGAGCACTTTACTCTGTGGAAGTCCTGAGACCCACAGAAACTATGCGCCGATCGGCTGCTGCCTTCAGGCCAAGAACAGATTCGAGTTTTCAGTGATGGTAACAGAGAGCCAAGCAAGACAAATTGATGCTTTGTAAAATATGTGATACACTGTATGTTAACGACTGTGTAAACATTCCACATAAAGGTTTTTTATCACGCAGCTACAGTTGAGACTTACAGAGTAACCACTGCTGTACAAACCAACATTACCCTATGCAAGCTTTGGAGCTATAAAAATGGTGTTGTCAAAGTTTTTGGTTCCGTTTTGTTCTCTGTTACAAATAGAACTCCACTTATATTAATTTGGTAAATAAAAATCTGTTAACTTAGCATGAAGACTAGAAACAGATTGAAATAGTAAGACTGACTGTGACAATATCCAGCAGAAGATCTGAATTAGCAGTTAATTTAAAGGCAGAGTGTGGAGTTTCTGGTGGCTTCTAATAGTGAGGTTGCAGATTGCAGTCTACTGAAACAGCTGTTGAAAAACAAGTCTGTCTCCGATGTCATTTGTCAATTCTGACTAACATGGCTGCTTCATTCACTGTGTATTTAAAATCTAATCTAAGGTAATGATAACACAATAATTTGTGCCCAGTCCATTCAGATAGATGCCACTAATTCTCACACACTTGACCTTTATGCTGGCTATGTATTGAACACCCACTAACTCCACAAACCCTCTTCCTCCAGCTACTTGGTCAGCTCTGCCAGAAGGCAGGCCTGTGACAGTGATGACTGCACAGCACTTTTTGATGGAGAAACATGTATTATTTAGAAGGCAAAATCTTCCCATACATTCAGTTTATCCTTACCTGTCAATCTACTCATGACTCATTAGACAGCCAGCACATAAAATATTGATGTGATTTTGTGACAATTTAGAAGCTTATATGAACTGTCATCACCAGATCTAAAGATACTTACTCTTTGCTTAAGGGTACTGTCTCTGTCACATAGCAGCAAAACTGATCAAAGCAGTTTACTCTCTGTCTACACACCTATCTCCTGGTAACACAGAAGAAATGCAGCTAACTGGAGGTTCTATGTGTTAATGATATCTTTATAATTACCTGGTGTGATATTGAGTCATTTAAAAAGCTTGAATTGTGCCATTGATTACTAATACGATATCCTGCATCAATATCATGACAAAAACAAACCATAAAAGTAACAGTGATTAGTATTTTTTGTACAAAACTGGTCAGTGATCTATATCTTTTGTCTGATGCCATATATGTAACCAAAACACAAAGAAACAAAAAACAATGTGAAAGAGTAGGATATTATTGTGTTTAAAATGTTTGATAAATATGATGGTAGTGTAATGACAGATTGCAGTTTTATTATCCAGTACCCTGTGTCTGCAGCTGGAGTGTGGAATTCTCATTCATTTTTTGAGTAAAAGTGCTGCAATGAACAGATTGTACTTCTTCCTCCTCCTGCACTCATATATAAACTGACTGTATTTTGAATTTTGGATAAAATATAAATTGTATCACAGTGTTTGTATTTTACATGTTGAATATGTGTTGCAGAAACTACTTACTACACATCTGTCCCGCTGTGGGCTGCAGTGAGATATCTGACTTTATGATAAACAGGAATGTTATTCAAGTTGCACATATTTGTTTGGTCTTAAATTAAATAAGGAATCATCACAGTATCTTCAACTTGGCCTAAAGAGGATGTGAGATGACACTCTGATTAGTTGAGTTCATGTTACCCCCAAACCACACCTGTGAACAATTCAGGAACCCAAGACAACCATATTAAAAGATTTTGCCTGCCATCAGTAAGAAATATGCAGGATCTATAGTTCACTGCTAGTGAGGTATGGCTGAAAACTTCCATGAGTGTGTGTCTTATTTGTCATATGACAATTGGATTTAAAAAGTGGATTATTATTATTTTCCCCAGTGGTTGGGAAACGGCTCATCCTAAATCACTTAATTGAGTGAAACTAGACTAAACTTAAGTAAGAATTGTCTTTAGAAGTGACACTGGTCAAGACAGAAAAACAGTGAACAAAGAAAACAAAAATAACCATGAATGAGACTGAATAGCAAAATAGAAACATGCTTCAAGACTGTCAATTGTATAGGTGAATAATTTGTGTGTGTGTGTCTGTGTGTTCCAGGGAGCTGACCTCTCCACCAACACATGTTCACCTGCAGACAGCTGGACAGTCACCCCTGTCAACACCTCCCTCTTCTCTTCCTCCCCCCTGCTCGTTATCATTTGAGCTCCACAGAGACTCCTCTAATGACAGCGCTTGTCTATAACGTCGCTGTCATGGTTCGGCTTGTGTGCACATCGTGTGTGTGTGTGTGTGTGTGTGCATTTGCGGGTGGATGCGTTCTCTTTAATGACAGCGGCTGTCTATATTGGCTCGTCCTGGCAGGGATCATTTGGTCCAGCCTCTCTCCCACGTCCGCTGTCCTGTGTCACCCATGTTGGGGTGGATGATGATGTGATCTTTAGTCCCCTCTGTGATCTATAGACTGGCATTTGGCTAAGGGAGTGTCCGCTGGACCTGACATGCATGCTAAGCTGTTCTGCTGATATCCCTCCAACCTCCCCCAACAGGAAGTTAACGCAAGCCAGAGCAATAATCCACAGGCAGCATTAGATACCAACGTGGCACATAGCTACTGAAGTTTGAGCCCCTGTAGGCAAAGGTATGTGTGTATGAATGTGCATAAAAGGTGTCTGCTGTTCATGTGCAGAATTATTAAGTTGGAGATTACTACAAGGTTGTATGGTGGCCATCTTAAAGAGACATTTCACTTTGTTGCATGTGTTTTTTCACATTTGTTTGCCAAGATAATATCAACTTTCTCACTTATCTTCAAGATTTCCAACCACTCATTAAAAATGCGAAAGTACTTCCACCTTCTAGCATGGGATCTTCCATGCAAGATGGAAATTGATAGTTTGACCTGCTATTCCCAATTTATGATCTAAATCCATCCCAGTGAATCAGCTAGGGAAAACATGGTTCTGAGGACTTATATCAATTACCACAGTGCTGTTAGCATATATAAACAACATATGAAAACAACAGTCATGCTCTTCTATGTGAACTACAGCCAACAGAGCTGCAACTAAACACTATTATGATAGTCGATTAATCTACCGATTTTTGAAACAAGTAAGCAATTTTTGGTTTGTTTCATAAACCAGTGTTAAGTTATCACTGTTTCTCAAAGCTGAAGATTTTTGTCCAGACCAACAGTCCAAAACACAAACATGATCAGTTCACTATTATAGATAACTAAAGAAACCAGAAAATATCAGAAATGGGAAGCTGGAACCAGAGATTTTTTTTCCTAAAGATGATTCAAATCCATTTTGATTATCAAAATAGTTGTAGATTGATCTATTAGTTCCAGCTCTAACAGCCAATGGCGTAAAGTCATAGAGCTTTTCATAACAGCGAGGACAGAATTAAAAGCTAATAGCAAAGTAGAAATATTTTATACTGCTCAGCAGTTTTGCTAGTTACTGGCAGTGTCAATTTATTTACTACCTTCATTATGCCAGATTTCTCCTGTTTTAATATATTACTCTGATACCAGGCATCATAGCATCTCTTTCCCCCCTTTTTTTCCTTTTGTGTACCTCATATTGCAATGACATATGTCCACTGAGTTCATGTAGCATTATCAGTATTTATTGTGCTCCTGAAGGAGATACCTTCCTTGCTTGTATTAATTGTCAGAATAAGCTATATTGGCCAAGTACACTTACATATACAAGGAATTTGACTCCGGCAGATGTAAACTCTAACATTTGTGGAGCAAGTATTTACTTTACTGTACTAGGATATAGTCTCTCGCTCAATCGAAGCAATATGTGTGGGAGAAAGTGTTCAGTAGTGAGACTGAGCAAGGCTAAATTTGAGCAATGTGTTAATCTAAATATGATCATCAGATCTTTTTTATGTAGGCATATATGCTCTTTTGTGGGCATTCAGAGTGTGTGTGTGTGTGTGTGTGTGTGTGTTTACCATGCTACGTGATGTCCATAGGGACTTGCTGTGTTCGCTCCCACATTGATGCCATCAGCCTCTCATCTGCATACCTGACAGCACAGACCTTCTTCCCTCTTTGTCCTGCCCCCTTTCTTCTCCATTTCATTCCAATAAGCATTTTACTGCCATTTCTTTATATTCCCCATACATTTCACATATTTCCCTTTCTTTATTTTCATTTCATGGCTACCTTTTTTCCTCTTTTTCTTTCTTCGCTTTCTCACTCCCTTGGCATTTCTCTCTCTCTCCCCCTTTTCTCCCCAACTCTCTCTCCAGGTCAATACTGTGTAATGGGGATTCAGCGGTTGCAGTTTCTAGATAAACACCCTGTTAGCAGGATTATCCCTGTTGGCCTAACAATGTAAACTCTGGATTAGGTCTGACTCTCCAGGGATAAAGGTGCATGTTTGTGTGTGTGCCTGAACTCCCCAGCTGTAAAGGCTGCCTTTGAGAAAGAATAAGACATTGCACATCATTTTGTAGCACTATATAGAAAAACTTAACATTTTTAAAAATACTTTGTGTCATCTATCACTAGTATAACAGCAAAATTCCCTCATTCATGTTACAAATTACTGATAAATAACACTTGCAATTTGAAATTCTGCTGTGGCAAAAGCTAAATTGCCTGTAGGTATGAATGTGTGAGTGAATGTTGTGTGTCACATGATAAGCTGGGGATTATCCCTGCCTCTCACCTGTAATGCCCTAGGATTGGCTCTAGCAGACCCCAGGAACTTGTCAGGAATATGCAAGCATGGAAAATGACTGAGTGATTTATTGACTGACTGACTCTGGAAAAAGTTTCCTGTAAATAACTGTCCTTAAACACCCTAACATAGAATTGTGTAATGGAAATGGATCTTTTTCATAAATAACAACAACAATATATTTTTTTCAAAGTAATTTGTAATGGTAATGTGTAACACTACTAACATTTAAACGTTTTTAAAAATATATATTTTTCATAGGATTAGGGCAATGAACAGCAAAGCACCATTCAAACTGTTTTAGGAAACCAACCGTCTGGCCCAGGAGAGGAGAGGAAGAGAGAAATAAACAGACGGGGACACCAGTAAGGGGGGGGATGCTGAATAGATGGGGAGAGAGCTATGGCAGCAATGAGGAGGTGAGAGGTCAGAGGTCAGCACCCCATAGTGATATCTCCTGTACCAGAAAGGCAGTCACGACCTGGTCAGTGGAGGTTGAGGTGTCAGTGAGAGGCGATTGACTGATGAGGCCAAGCGGGACCTCTCCTGCACTCCGTCCTGGTTGGACCTTTCATCCTTTCCTTCCCTCGCTCGCCGCGCCATGCAGAACCTCAATTCTGTCATCTTCTCAACCATCGCGCTTCTTCTTTTTCACTCAGCAAGCCGGGCTGACTAGGGCAGCTCTCTGTGGGGCATGTCTTCAGTCTACCATCGTATGCTTACATTAGCAGGCACACACATGCGCATATTGAATATATATGCACGCAGCTTGCTGGTAGAGGCACATGTAGCAAATGCTGCATATGAGGCCTAAACAGGAAAATGTAAAAATTTGAGTATGAAAATTCCATTTATTGGATAAGGAGTCATTTTTTTATGGTTGTGGCTTTTGTGCCTAATGGTTCTGAAAACATTTCTCTCAATGTCTTCTTTGTTGCACATCTGGACATGTGGATGATACAGGACAAAAAAACATTTACATGAGCTTAAAGTCACTCCATAAATGTTGCCTTGTGACTCAGTTTCGAGGACTGACTTGGTGTATAAAGCCGATCTTGTTGTGTCTCGGAAGTTGAACAAAACCTGTGTAAGGCTCAAGTACTGTTGTCCTGTTATAAAGTGAAGGTGCATTCATGTTGTGCAAATCATTTGAATGATGGAACTCATAAGCTGGTTGATGGTAAGATTGAGGATGTATAATAAGTATTGAAAGACAGAAATGAGTAACCAGAGGGAGTTGAGCTGCTACTATTGACTTTATTAACCATTGTAGATTCAATAAGGTCAATTTCTACTGTGGTACACCAATGCACACACACCCATGTAATATTGCTATTATGGTATTATTGTTGATATAGGGCTGAGCTGTACTTTTCATCAGTGGTGATTATTGTCTAATTACAGCACATTGTATTACTTTGAAATAAAGGTACATATCAGTGAAGCCATGTTCACATGTCAACCTATTTTGAAAATAGAGTATGTCATTAAAAATGGATTTTTAATCATTTATATTGACTTATTCTGACCTGGGTGTTAAACAGGAATGATAGATTAACCATAGCTGACCGCAGGTCACAGTGGTAGTGTCATCTTGTCAGCTGTTGTGATGGTTGAATGCAATGTAGCTATTGGTTATATGGATAGCAAATATCTAGCTTATTTGATACTAATAAGAATGCATTATGAAGGACATTTTATTTATTTGATCTTGCCCAGAAAGAAAAACAATTAAATGCATAATCTAAATGCCTTAACTCAAACACTTACAACTTACAAAGCTTAAAACAAATTTATTTAATATTTTTTAATACATGTTTTTTGTCAGATTTGAAAATCAGTTCTTGTTGGTGGAATTGAACTCATGTCCTGAGTTTGTCCTGAGTTTCTATAACCCCTTGTGATCTAATGAAAGTGAGTCATGAGACTGAGTAAGTCATGAAGCCATTGAAGTCAGATCTGCATACATCAGGCCTTCACAGTGTTTGCTGATTCATTTAGATCATTACTTTAAGACGTGTAATTTATCCACAGCTCAGTCAAATGTTATATTTGTTTTTTTGTTTAACTCTTTATTTTTCAGGTCCTCAATTTCATATGAATTACAAAGTAGTTCATCCTGAATTAATAGCTAATAATAGTGTTCATATCTATGTTCATAACTGTGTTCATATGTAGTTAATATGTGTTCATATGTAGTACGTGTCTATGTATATATTATATAATATATGGTTTTATATGGTTTCTTCATTTACCAGACCTGTAAATGAAGCAAGTCTCTCTCTACAGTTCATATTTAGTTCAGTTGTATTTTACATCTGTGTTAATATGATCTGTATAATAAAGGATTACAATAGTCAACTTTTTTGATAGACTGGAATGCAACATTTTCACAGGCTTATTGTAGGTCAGTAAATAATAAAATATATCCCAATTTTGATTGCATGTCAGTGAATTCTCAAAATACAGCACAATGTTTTTGATCATTTTTTCCCCCCTCAGATTTTCTACTGTGTTTGGAAACAGTAGATTATATTCCACTATTTCACATTCTCGGGAACGGACCCCACCCTGGAGTTATGGACAAGCTTAATGGTGTTGGCTGGCTGGCGTGCCCCAGGACATGAGGCAGCCAGACATAAGCGATGGCAGGTACACACGCAGACACACTCTCCAGCAGGTGCAGCTTACATGACGGGCCCGCAGTCGCTCCTCTCCGTGTTGCTTTTCAACTTGTCTGATTCAATCAAGGACTATCAGCAAGAGTGATAGAAGGAGAAAGAAAAGAAGAAGAAAGAGATCACCTCTTTCTTTTCACAGATGGGACTCTGTTCTAGCTGCTTTTAAAATTAAACTTCCTTTTTTTTTTTCTTGCTGATAACATTGTGTCTGGCTTTTGTTGCTCCTTGGCATTTTGCCTATACAAATCATCGGCTCCTCACACACATACAAGTGAAAACGTAGTGATAAAAGCACGAGTTCTCAGGGCAGCATACATTCTACACTGTCAGCTTATCACATAGTATATCTTCAGAAGTGCACACCTGCATGCGCCCTCCCTTAAAAATAAAAAAAAAATTAAAGAGAAAGAGAAGCGTAATCTTTCAAAAGCGACATTTTCAGGACGTTTAGCGAAAATGCCACAGCTTAATGAAAAAACGACAGTATACATTTACCTGTCTGCATAAACCGATGCCTTATTTCTTTGCTTTCGGGACGCATGTCACTCTGCTAAAGGTTAAAGGGAAGACATTCTAATCAGGGACTCTTTACACAACAGCAGCTCAATAAGGTCAACTGGTGTCACAACATTTAGGTTGGAGGGAGGTGTGTGTGTGTGTGTCTGTGTGCGCGCGGGTGACACTAGTGTAATGGTTGCTTGGCTGTCATCCTCTGTTTACCTTTCTTCTGCAGTCTTTTCTTTCTTATGTTCTCAGTTGCCACTATACGGTGCCTCCACTTCCCATGAAAATACCATCACTATATCACTCTAGCGCACTCACACACACACATTCACACAGACACTGAGTCACATGTAAAGTGCCGGAGTGATCCGCCGGCCAATCGGCTGTATTGATTATTGGGCCTGGGGAGGTTGGTTGAGCAGCAGCAGTAATTAGGGCTTTTTGGTGTGGATTAGCTGGGAGAAAAGGTCACCCGCTCAACATCAGTGGCAGGACCCACTGGCAGAAACAGGGATGGGTGGCCGTGTGTGTGTGTGTGTGTGAGGGGGGGGGGGGGGGGGGGGGTTGTCCCCAAATGTGATGTCAGCAATCGGCAAGGCCATGTATGTAAAGTTCCATAATTGCAAGTAAATAAAAAAAATAAGGAAGGTAGGTCGAACCCCAAAACTATTGTCAGTTATGAATTAAAGCTGAACATGGAAGTCAGTCTGTGGTCAGTTTTTGTTTAATATATATGAATGCTTGCAAAATGATGAGAAACTTGGCTCATAGGGCTTTAAAATTCTAAAAATATACAGTATCACACCCTCCATCCTTAGATCCACGATGAGCAAAAAGTATCCGTGAAGAGTTTTTCCTTCTATGAATCAATAATTGCTTCTACTGGAAAGTAATAGACACCATTTTTTTTGTTTTTTTTTCATCAGTGGAAAATACTTGTGTGTAACTTAAAATAACTTCATTAACCTGATGAACACAATATGATCATGACCTCTAGAATGTATGGTTAAAACTACAAACTAGTACAAATAATACAACTACAAGAAATGTAATGTAATAAACGCAAATGATCCTATAACAAACATGCAAATAAAGAATATGTTTACATGTACATGGCTTTAAATGTCAATTGGATCATTACAAGTTATGCTGCATTGGCACTTTTATTTGTTTTACAACTTTCTCTTCTTGTTTCCTCTCCCTTTCTCTCTTTCCAGACCTGTGGGTTGACTTCTCAGCAGTATGGAAGGTCTGAGTGTATCTTATAGGGTCGTGACCCTGCTGGACTGTGACCTAGACAAACAGGACTGCGGAGGTGCAGAATAAGGAATGTCCTTCATGTTTTTTGTTTTGTTTTACTTTTCTGTTGAAAAAAGCGAAACAATCCTCCCACTGCACTTTTGAGGCAGGTTTTACATAAGAATGTGAATGTAAAAAAAATAAAGCCGACTTTGTGGAAATATTTTTGGTGTTAGCACAACCGCTTGTCTGCATTATCTCCATGTTCCAGATTATAGCCTGTGTTTACCATGCGTCTGGTTCCATGTAGAACCAATTGTTTCCTAATAAAAAACAATAGTCAACGTGAATGATTAAGAAGGTGTCTTCATTTATGGGGTGTCAGCTCCCCTTCTTCTGCTCCACAGCAGCTCAGTGAGGCAACAGCAGCTGTGGTACATTTGGGGCTGTTATATTTTTCTGCAAAGCTGCAGCACTCCTAGTGGTGAACACATGGAAGGGGAGCTCTATTAAACAAACCAGAGAGGGGGGAGAAAAGTGCTGAGAGAGAGAGCGCGTGTGCATGAGAATTTGCTCAATCTGTGTGTTGTGCTTTGCAGTAGCAATGACACGTGTGTTTGTTTGATGGTGGTGTTGGGAGGGGCCCGCATGCATTCATGTCCTGTTTCATAACACAACATTGCATTTGTGTTTTTATGTGTGTGTGATTTGAAATGGCAGTGGGAATGGTGTGCCAACACAAGTTCTGAACAAGTGTTGTGTGGCAATAAAAGGACACATAAACTGAGAGGAAAATCGGCAAATGAAGGCGAAACAAACTTAAAGTCATCCTATTGTCTTAGAAAACAAACTGAATTCACCTTTCTGCTACATTCACTGTCTTCTAAAATGACCATGATTAATCCAGATATTTTAGCACTGTCCAGAAAATGTCCAGTCACTGTATTTAAATCACATTTGACTGACTTAAATATGAATTGTGAATTCATTATAACAAATAGTATAAATGTATGAAAATAGTATTTAATTTCATATAAATTATATTGTTATTCATTCGGATAAAACACAAATTCATTATACTTAAAAATACTAAAATATTGTTTTGAATTAATATATTTATGCCAAAATTTGGCCCAATCAAAGAAATAAGTAGAAAAAATGTTACGTTGAATCAGTGTTTTGTTTTTCAGGGTATTATCCATTCATCAGCAATTGGATCCATTATATATAACAAAACATGATTCAAGTTCAATGTACAAACAAGGCTCCTACATCTGCAGTTCATAAAACTCGCTGCAAAAATACTGAAATACCAGACAATTCTGTTGTCAAAGCACACTGATGTTGAATTGTCTTTGCTGGGATTTTTTATTGAATCGCCATGACAGAAGTATGCAGCCCCGGTCTTGTCAGGTTGGGTCTTTTTCCTGAGAATCCGTTGTCATGGCATCCTGTGGCATATAAAATGTACAGGACCTGTATAGCTGCAAGCAGCACAGCCGGGGTCTATCTGGACCCTGCACGGTTCCTGCATTATAGAGTTCACCAGAGTTCACATACATCACAGTTGTAGCAGAACAGCACACATTGATGCCATGGCGATCAGCCATTTCCCCCCCCCTGCTGTGCTAAGCCAAACAGTGGTGGGTTCTGCGATATAAGAAAAGACTGAATAGTGCGCCCGGTCTTATGTTTCAGAGTTTGTGTGTGTATGTAAAGCAGAGTGTGTTTCTGCCATTGCTAAGGAGACTATCTGTGGTCTCAGCTGTACTCATCAGAATTGCCGCATGACAATAGCGAAGGTGCCAATGGTGGGAGCTGCTCAGCTTGATAAAACTGGTGAAATGACAGTGTCAGAAGCTCGGCTGAACATAATTAGGCTATGGTGGATGGGCTCAGACTGTTGGGTTTCGGACCATAAGTCTGGCGATTGAACATGCATAGGGAGAATCCTCCATCATTGGCAAAACAAAGCCGCCCTGCCCTTCCCACATGTTCCAACATTGCTGTGGAAAAAAAAAGGACTGTTTCCCTGGCAACCAAACTGGCTGGCCCTCTTTGTCACAGGAATGGGGAAGGAGGAGGAGGAGGAGGAGGAGGAGGAAGGGGAGGGAGCGTGGAGCGGAGTGGAGGCATGACACTCCATGCTGACCTCCACCTGACCTCTAGGTAAACAGGCTGTATTGGTTTCCTGCTTTTCTGAGGGGGACATTGCGATTGGCCATTTTTGACAGTATAAAGAAATGTTTCTCTTCTTGAAATCCTACATGCGAAGTCTTTTCTATGAACATGTCTTTGTTTATAACAGATACTTACAGTATATCGTTTATTTCGCACAGTAATAAAAGGGAAGGTTGTTTACGTGGGCTGACTCCTTCCCATGTATCTTTTTTCTATGTTGGGCCAGTGAAGGTGAAACGAGGAGAGGCAGAGCGAAAGAGAAATGACTCAAGGCGAGGAAACAAAGGATACGGTTCAGAAACACGGCACGGTGAGAAAAAGACAATGGCTTGTTAATGTGGGGCAGCTAGACAAAGAGAGGAAGGGGACAAAGTGCGACGCTGCTTTCATGTTGGCCCGTCGAAAAAAAGGCTGGTACTCTAGCTATAATGTTAGCCGAGTGTTTCCGTAATGGCCTTAATGACATATGGAGCACAGATTGCAGCGTGGAGCTGGGCTGACTTTGAATCTGCTGTCGCCTCCCTCAGGGCTTTGCCAGCAGTACATTATGAGACATGAGCTGACTAAGGATATAGGTCAAGTCTGGTGAACTTTAATGATATCAGATAATAAATACCAGGATCCTTTGTTGACCCTGTAAATTACTCACAACAGGTGTTTGTTCTTCTTTTTTACTTTCTATTTTTCCTCTTTTTCTTTTCACAAAATACAAAACTCCAAATGATCATTATCTGAGACAGCGCGGGATGCTATCGTAAAACCCCAACGACATCTCCCTTAACACCCCCCCTCCAGCGGTGTATCACCCGCAATTTTGTTTCAATTTGTTCCCATCACTGATTATCTCTTCCTCTTCTCAGCTCCGTTAGTCCACACACATCTCACTTGTCGTCTGGCTACCACCTTCCCCCGGACTGTTACTGATGATATCAGGTTTGTTGTGGGCTCTGCCGGCGCTGGAAAGTGCCGCTAATGGGCTTTCAAATGCTTCATTGTCATTGTAACTTGTCAAGTGGAGGGAGATAGGATCAGATTTGATTTTTGGGAGGAAGATGGGGAGGGGAGTTGGCATAATAAAATGTATTTAAAAGGGTATAATGTGTCTTTTTCTGCATGTCCGTGTGAGAGAAAAGAATAAATGAAAACTTAATCACATAGCCTGTAATTAGCTACAATTACTGCTTTGCACCAGTCTTTTTTAGGTGCCCTTTGATCATTCTCATCTGTGGAATCCTCATCTTTTCATCCCTGCTATAATTCTCCCATCCCCTTTCTGTGGTTATCTCCTTCATATGCATTCCTCCTGAGTGGAGGAGAGAGTAACACTGCCTCTTTTGGTAGGATGTGGTAAATATGCTGCTCTGGCAGATGAACAATGTCAAACAGATATATTTATTTTCATTTAGGACTGAGGAGGAGGAGAACCCATCTGTAATGGATGTGATAGGAACTTCTACGTGTGAATGTGCGGGCATTTATGTGTGTATGTGTGTGTGGCATGCGTGTTTGTGGATGTGTTTCAAGGTATCCATCGTTTATGATAAATGATTCTTTTGTGTGAGTGATACCGGGGTTTGTGGATTTGGGGAGTGAGAGTATAGCCTGTGTGTGTGTGTGTGTGTGTGTGTGTGTGTGTGTGTGTGTGTGTGCAGGCGAGGTCATTCCCCGGTCACTCGTTCAGCTGCGTGATGAATGAAGAGGAGAGGTGCCTGCAAAGCTGAAGAGATTTGAGAGAAACATTATTCGACTGGGTTAAAAATGATCTTGTGTTGTACCAGAGGCCAAGAGAACGTTACAACAACAACACACACACACACACACACACACACACACACACACACACACACACACACCCACACACACACACACACACATATATATATATATATATATATATATATATATATATATATATATATATATATATATATATACAGTAAAAAACTTATAACATATTCATTTTAGTCTTTTGATTTTCAAATATGTTTAGTGAGAAATTTTAAGCAAGTAAAAGAAAACACAGCCACAGCCTTTTGTTCCATATTTCCATTTGTGTATGGTTTGAACGGCAGACTGTCGGGGTCAAAGACATCCGACTCAACCAGGAAGTATCACGTTGCATTTGACAGGAAGTCAATGGACCAAACAGGAAGGACTTCACTTAGAGGATGCTACTGGAAGCCAGAAGCACTCACAGCCAAGAGCATCTGTCAGCACTGACCCCCCCTCCAAAAAAAAAAAAAAAAATAGATTGCATGTGTGTGTCTGAGTGTGAGTGCAAAATATTTTATACCATTTTATTAAAAAAAAGAAACAAAAGTATTTAGAAAATGACAGTATAACTAATGAAAAATGAGTAACAGAGTGATCATTTGTGTAAGTGTAGACTTGACAGAGGTTGGTGCTGATCTGAGGAACTGCTGAGGATGATTTGTGTTTGTGTGTGTGTGTGTGTGTATGTGTGTGTGTGTGTGTGTGTGTGTGCGTGTGTGACAATACAGTATGTGCTTGGGACAGTGTGGTCAGGCAGAAGTGCATTGTGGAATCGATGTCCACACCTCTTCCTAAATTATTCATCCTGTCAGCTGGCCTGTCCACAATCGCTGTGGAAACCGCTGACCAAGAGCTTTACCCCCCGTCCCAACGGATTCACCTCTTCATCCTCTCACTTCCTCCTTGCTGTCTGTCTGCCCCCCCCCTCTCTCCCTGATTTGCTCATTTACACCCTCTCTCGCCCCAATGCCTACTTTCAGTTTCTTCTCCAATATTTCTGTGTCTTTCCTCTACTCCCATTATTCAGTATATCTGTCTTCCTCATTAGTCCTGAACTCCCACTGACTCACGTTCTACTGCTCTTTCTCTCTCTCTTCCTCCTCCTTTTCTCCCACCCTGTCTCTACCCCACGCTGAGATTTTCTTCTTGCTCAGCCGCGTGTGCTGCTGACTAAGATTATAATGTGTTTGGCTTTGTAAGATGTTTATATTTGTGCTTTCGAAGTCTGCCCCAGTGGCCTTTTGGAAGACAGCCATAATCCTGGTAAGTGCCAGATTTGTTTGTGTATGTGTGTGAGATTGTGAGAGCGTGTCTATTCATCCTCATAAATGTGTGAATGCATGTGTGCACATGATCAACTCTGAGTGCAGTGTGTGTGTGTGTGTGTGTGTATGTGTGTGTGTGTGTGAGCCTTGCGAGTGTGAGTCAGTAATTGTGACATGGCTCATACATCATGGCCAGAGCCCGTTTGATTACAAGCGGAGGGGCCTGGTGATTAATTGTTGGATTCAGCTTCCTGGCCTGAGTTGTGACACCCGGTCACAGAGCATCTGTACTGACACCCCCCCCTTGCCCCACTGCCCTGCTCCAGCATACCCCGTACCACCTACACATACACACCCACACCTGGAAACCCCCCTGCCTTCTCCCTCCTTACCCTTGCTCCCCTCTCCTCCCTCTGTGTTCTATTTTATCCCCTCCATCAGCCCCACCTCTAGTCACACCATATATCTTCCCTTTACTGCTCTTGCACTCCCCACCTTTGTACTCCCTCGTCCATTCTGTGCAACCAATGGCTCCATATTAACCAAAGCATGTTACACTCTTCCATCCCCTCTATATACCACACTAGCACTTTCCCCTAATCTGATTCTGCCCCTCCCCCCACATGTAACTCCCTGATGCACACACACACACACACACACACACACACACACACACACACACACACACACACACACACACACACACACACACACACACACACACACACATTCTTAGTATTATTGCAATAATAACAATACCCAAATGAACTAAAATTCCTTAATTGGAATCCATAATTGATGAATATTGATATTGATTGAGGGCAACATTCATTTACACTTTTGTACACTGGTCATCATTCAACACCTACTGTAACACCTTTATCACACAAGTAGGCCATGTGAAAAATTGTGTATACTTATTACTTTGCTTTATCACAAAAGCCATACAATTAAAAACCAAAACCCATAATATCTGTCAGTCAGTGTCAGCAGTGTTCTGTACAACTACAACAAATTTACCAATTTCCCATTTAAATACTCTGTCCAAAACAGTTAACTTTCATTTTGAAATAAGACAACAACAGTTCACTGTGAATGGTAACTAGATGCATGCATTTCATGTGAAACTGATTATTCAGAATTTAGCAGAATATTTAGTTATTGTCTGCCGCCTTGTTATCATCTAAACCAGTGGTCCCCAAACTACGGCCTGCCTCCACATTTAGTCCAGCCCTCTCAACAATACCAGTTAGCATTTTGATTTTTTTTTTCATATACCGTATTTTCATGGCGGACATAAAATGGATTGTATATAAAAGAACAGGGATGTGCGTTATGCTGAACATCGTTGTTTTAGCAACCCTGAAAATGGTAAAGAGACACGAGAACCAGTGGGAGAAGTGTTCCGATGGTCACCATTTGATTTAAAGCAGTAAAGCTAGCAGAAGAAATGAAAATTGAACATTTCCATCTTGGTGCCTTTGTTTCATAAAACTGTGCGATTTTTCCATCCGGACCAGGACTACGGTAGCGCAGAAGCTTCCAGCAGATTATAACGCGTTATTTAGAGGAGCCGCACCGCACGGAAAGTAAAGTAAGTGAAGCTGGCATGTTTGATGGAGATTTAGCTGCTGTTAAAATCAGAAACAGAGGATGAGCACTTTGATGGTTTGATTGATGACATTACCCTGCTCTATTTTTAAATACGACACTTGTGTGCTTGTTTTACCATGCCCACAATGATTAAAAAATGTTAGAACTTTGTAATCAATACTTAAGTAAAGAAAAAACAAACTCCTCCGCTCTGTTTTTGTATATATCTATTTATATATCCATATATGTCTTATGTGTGCGTTAAATCCAATAATAACTTATTTGGTTATTATTTATTTCATAAATAGTGTTATTAATATCCTGTCTTTTTTCTGTGAAAAACCCAGAGCAGGATATTTGGTTATTATTTATTTCATAAATAAATGATAATAAAGTTCTGTGAAGAATCCAGAAAGAGTTATTTGATTGTGGCTTTCTGGAAAAGAATATATATATTTTTTTACATTTAGGCGCTCCTGCAATCGTCACACTTTCTTCACTTATTTCCGAATAAGATTTAGTTTTTGATTGTATTGTATTCACATTTTCTGAACTACAGTGTATTACACTGTAATAACAAATGACAAAATGCAGTAAAGCCCACTATGGTGATTTGTTTCTTCACAATATATTGCTTTACAATAAAAATGATAATTAGGGGTCCCAATAAAATATCCCTTTACAATTTAAGTAGTAGTAAAACCATACAACGCTCCAAATTGTTTGTGTTTTAGTTAATTGTACATTGAGTGACAAAGAATATTTATGGACAAAGTACGGCAACAATAATCACTTTCAGAATAATTTGAAGTCAATTTTGAACCAAAACATTAACTGGTAGGCTATAATCCTAGCAAACACCTGGCAAGCACAAGAAAGCAATTTAGTAGTATTCTACAGCTGTTGGAAACTTGAATTACTGGTATGGTTTGGGTTTTAATTTTTCCTTAAACTGAATGTGTAATCAAAACCTTTCATTTGTTACTCCCAGAAGATGTATTCTTCCCATTGACTCTTGTAGTTTTCATCCTGCAGATCGAGCCATTCTCTTATCGTTGGTATTTACATCAATTACAGGTAATTTATGTTGCTGCTGTATTATGGAGCACTGTCAATGAAATAAATATATTCTACAAAAATGCTGTGGGTATATGGAGGTCAAGTTGTAGCGTATGTGTAAATGTGTGTGTGTAAAGGTTTGTGAGTGTGCCATTGCAGCATGGCTTCTAGTTATAATTATGATTATGATTATGATTATTGTTTCAAAATTCAATTTTTTACTACTTAAGCAGATTGATGCATTTTCTCTGAAGAACAAATAGTTTTGCAGGCCAGTGGGTTAGTATTTATATGGATGTCCAAGAGTGTTGTCTATTTGTGTATGGGGAAACTATCAGTTGTACAACTGCAGAAATATAAATTATATTGTGTTTTAGGCCGTTCGGAACACTTCCTTAACCTTAGCCTTTCCTTGTAAAAAGCCAATAGTAGTGCTAGTTAAAGAAAATAGCATTTGAAGAGTCAACACAAAAACATGTATAAAATATTTTTAGCAGATTGATGTGACATTTTGTCCCTTGGGAGTAAGAAAGGATGGTGGCATGTAAGTGTTAAATATTATATGTGGATTTTACCAGGTCCTGTCCACACTTAGTTTTAACATGCATCTTGAGTAATCGAATCAGGATTGGAGAGCTCTACGAAGGCCAGTTCACAACTGGCATTAAAATGGGTCTTAAGTGCCCTGATTAATTTTTTTTATGCCAGGGGTCCCCAAACTTTTTCCTGTGAGGGCCACATTACTTTTCTCTTCTCTGATGAGGGGCTGGGGTCAGTTTGTAACAGAAAAAGTGTGACGATTGCAGGAGTGCCTAAATGTGAAAAAAAATATTGTTTTCCAGAAAATCACAATCAAATAACCCTTTCTGGATTCTTCACAGAACAAAATTCAGGAAATAAATAACACTATTTATGAAATAAATAATAACCAAATAAGTCATTACTGTATTTAACACACACACATAAGGCGCACCTAAATATAGGGTGCCGGTTTTATATACAGAAATAGATAAATATACACAAATTGATATATACAAAAATAGAGCTGGAGCAAAACTGTTTGGTTGTGCTTTATTTAAGTATTGATTACAAAGTACTAACTATTTTTTAATCCTCGCAGGCATGGTAAAACACAGATAAAATAAGCACACAAGTGTGCGTCTTTAAAAATAAAGTGGGTTAATATCATCAATCAAACCTTCAAAGTCTTATCCTCCTTTTCTGATTTCAACAGCAGCTAAATCTCCATCAATCATGCCAAACATGTACCGTAGTCCTGGTCCTGATGGAAAAATCGTACCGTTTTTGAAATGAAAGCACCAAGACTGAAATGTTAAATTTTCACTTCTTCTGCTAGCTTTACTGCTTTTAGTCGAATGGTGACCGTTGGAACGCTTCTCCCACTCATTCTTCGCTTGATGATCCACTGATCGAGTCTTTCCTCCAACTTGTGCCACCTGCCTTATGTCTGCTGAAACTCAGCTCATAGCTGATCGCCTTCGGTTTAAACTGTGCTCTTTACCATTTTTAGGGTTGTTAAAACAGTGATGTTCTGCATAACGTATTTTATAGATAATCCACGAAAATATAAGAAGTTTATGTGCGCCATATAAATATATATATATAAAAAAAATCAAAATGCTCTCTGGTATTGTTCATTGTGGAGGCGGGCCGTAGTTTGGGGACCACTGCTTTATGCAAATAAATCAGTAACATCATTTCCATCTGCAGCTGTCACACTGCATCTTTTATTGAATTCCCTGGTGCTGACTGGTGGGACTGACTCCTCCTCCTCTGCCTACGTACGGTGAGCGTATTGCGTCACTCTCTGTTACTCTAAGCTCTGTTGTGTGTGTGGCAGCGTCTCTGCGTCGCTGCTTACTTTTTTCCCTTTTATCATTTCAAAAAAAAAAAAAAAAAAAAAAAAAATTTAATTGGCATCTCCAAAGTTAATTCTTTATAAATTTTTATTATTATTAATTCCTATGTACGATAGTGTCATTCAAGCACCCTCCTACTCTCTCTTACTTTAGCGTTTCCATCGCTCATATCCCGATCGCTCGTTGTATTGGCTCCGCTAACCTAGCTTGCTCGGCTAGCTTGAAGTGCTCAGCTAACTTAGCTACGATGGCTTTTCTTGCTCCCTCTCCTACTGCTTTTTCCTGCTCAGGGTGTCTTATGTTTAGCTATTCCCCTGCCTCCATTAGTAGTAACGGTACTTGTATCAAATGTAATGTTGTGTTAGACTTGGAGGCGAGGGTTCGTGAGGTAGAAGCTCGGCTCCGTGCGTTAGATAGCCAGTCATATGCTAGTGTAGCTAGACGGTCCCTAGTCTCCCCGGACCCCCCCAGCGTAACCCACAGCTCCCGGGCAGCAGCCGCCGCGGTCCGAGCTATTAGCCCGGGCCGAGCTAACGCTAGCTTAGCCTGTAGCTTAGCCGCTAGCGCCCCGGCATTTTCCGAGCAGCCGGAAAAACAGCGCGACTGGGTGACTGTTCAAAGGGGGAATAGACGTCCTAAACCGAAGCCCTCGGGTACCAACAACACTGTTCACGTTTCGAACAGATTTCTCCCACTCAGCGAAATACCCGCTGAGAAACAAACTCTGGTAATTGGCAGCTCTGTAGTCCGATACGTGAAGCTAGCAACACCAGGGTGCACAGTTAGCTGTATCCCGGGGGCCAGAGCAGGCGACATCGAATCCAACCTGAAGCTGTTAGCTAGGACTAGGCCTAGGTTTGAAAGGATTATTATCCACGTCGGCGGTAACGACGCCCGTGCTCGTCAGTCAGAGGTAACGAAGATTAATGTGGAGTCGGTATGTACCTATGCAAAGACCATGTCGGACACTGTAGTTTTCTCTGGCCCCCTGCCGAACATGATTAGTGATCTCATGTTTAGTCGCATGAGGTCTTTCCACCGCTGGTTGTCGGGTTGGTGCCCAGATAATAATGTGGGTTTCATAGATAATTGGTCGACGTTCTGGGGGAAACCTGGTCTGATAGCGAGAGATGGCATACATCCCACCCTGGATGGAGCCTCTCTCTTATCCAGGAATATGTTAGACTTTATCACCCGAAAACTGTGACTACACAGAGTTGAGTCCAGGAGGCAGAGTCTCAGTCCTACACGCTTCTCTGCATCTCCCTTAGAGCAGTCACCCACTCAGAACTACATAGAGACGGTGTCTGTCCCCCGACCACTTAATTCACTAAAATCCTTTACATCCAACAATAGAAGACGAGTCACCCACAGCAACTTAATTAATATTAGCACTAATTCAGCCATAAAGCAACAGGATTGGAGAGTGAATTGTGGACTTTTAAACATTAGATCTCTGTCATCCAAAGCTTTGTTAATAAATGATATAATATCAGATTATAATATTGACTTGCTCTGTCTTACTGAAACCTGGCTGCATCCTGATGAATATGTCAGCCTGAATGAATCCACTCCTCCCAGCCATATTAACACTCATATTCCTCGTGACAGCGGCCGAGGTGGTGGAGTTGCAGCCATTTTCAACTCCAGTTTACTAATCAGCCCTGAACCGAAGTGTAGCTACACATCATTTGAAAGCCTTGTGCTTAATCTCTCCCACCCAACTTGGAAATCACTACAACCAGTCATATTTATCACTGTGTACCGCCCTCCAGGCCCATATTCAGAATTTTTATCAGAATTCTCAGAGTATCTCTCAAGTCTAGTACTCAGGACAGATAAGATAATCATGGCAGGTGACTTTAATATTCATGTCGATGTTGATGGTGATAGCCTTGGCTCTGCCTTCCTCTCTTTACTAGAGTCAATCGGTTTTTCTCAGAGAGTAAATGTGCCCACCCATTGCTTTAACCACACCCTTGACCTCGTCCTGACATACGGCATTGAGGTTGAACACTTATCTGTCTTCCCACAGAATCCCCTCCTGTCAGATCATTATCTAATAACTTTTGAATTCCTGTTATTAAACTACTCACCACCTGAAAAAAGCATACTCACTCGATACCTAACTGACAGTTCCATATCTAAATACAAGAAGGTGATTCCCTCAGTCTTTAATTCGCTGCCTTGCCTCACCACAACTATAGATTTATATGCTGTTGCAGGTCCATCTAAAATAGATCAACTTGTTGAGAGCGCTGCAAGTTCACTGCGAACAACCCTTGACTCCATTGCTCCCCAAAAAAAGAAGTTAATTAAACAAAAAAGAGTCGCACCCTGGTATAACTCTCTCACCCGTACACTAAAGTTAACCTCTCGGAGGCATGAACGAATATGGCGCTCCAGCAAACTGGAAGAGGCTTTACACGCATGGAAAGAGAGTCTCAGAATGTACAGGAAGGCCCTACGCAATGCCAGAGCTGCTTACTACTCCTCACTGATAGAAAAAAACAAAAACAATCCAAGGTTCCTCTTCAGCACGTTAGCTTCACTGACTAAATGTAACTACACTATTGATCCACGTATTCCTACAACCCTCAGCAGTGATGACTTCATGGACTTCTTTAACGACAAAATTCTGACAATTAGAGACATAATTTATCACCTTGTTCCATCCACTGGCTCTAATCTGCCCTCAGATGCTGTTAGTGTAGAGACAGATGAAATAGCTAATATTCACCTCGACACATTTACTTCAATCAACTTCGCTGAACTAGCTTCACTGATGTCGTCATCTAAAACTTCAACCTGTCTTCTGGACCCTATTCCATCCGGATTGCTAAAAGACATTTTCCCTTTGATTAGCCCTTCCTTACTAGAAATACTCAACATGTCTTTATTATCTGGCTATGTACCGCAGTCCTTTAAAGTAGCCGTAATTAAACCTCTCCTTAAAAAACCTGCCCTCGACTCAAGTGTTTTAGCCAACTATAGACCCATTTCTAATCTTCCCTTCCTCTCTAAGATTCTGGAAAAAGCAGTTGCTAAACAGCTGTGTGACTTTTTACACAACAATAACTTATATGAGGATTTCCAGTCAGGTTTTAGAATGCATCACAGCACAGAGACGGCTTTAGTTAAGGTTTCAAATGATATTCTCAATGCGTCTGATAAAGGATTCATTTCCATCCTTGTTCTGTTAGATCTTAGCGCTGCATTTGACACAGTCGACCATCAAATCTTGTTACAGAGACTAGAGCATCTTATTGGTCTAAAAGGGACTGCACTAAATTGGTTTAAGTCCTATCTTTCAGATCGTTCCCAATTTGTCCATATCAATAACGTTTCTTCTACCCATACCAAAGTTAATCATGGGGTTCCACAAGGTTCTGTGCTTGGACCAATACTTTTCACCATCTATATGCTCCCATTGGGTAAAATCATTAGAAAACACTGTATTAATTTTCACTGTTATGCTGACGACACACAACTCTATCTATCAATTAAGCCAAATGAAACCAATCAGCTAGCTAAACTTCAAGCCTGTCTTAAGGATATAAAATCCTGGATGACCTGCAATTTCCTGCTACTCAATTCAGAAAAAACTGAAATTATTGTACTCGGGTCTGAAATCCTGAGGAACTCCATATCCAGTGATATAGGTATCCTGGATGACATCTCCCTGGCCTTTAGCTCCACGGTGAAAAACCTGGTAGTCATCTTGGACCAAGACTTGTCATTCTCTGCCCACATTAAACACATTTCTAGGACTGCTTTTATCCACCTACGCAACATAGCAAAGGTCAGACACTTCCTGTCTCTGAAAGATGCAGAAAAACTTATCCATGCATTTATTACTTCCAGGCTGGACTACTGCAACTCTTTACTGTCGGGTTGCACCAAAAAGTCTCTAAGGACTCTCCAGCTGATCCAGAATGCAGCTGCTCGTTTATTAACCGGCACTAGAAGAAGAGAGCATATCTCACCTGTATTAGCCGCTCTACACTGGCTTCCTGTAAATCTATAGAATTTAAAATCCTGCTCCTCACCTATAAAGCACTCAACGGTCAGGCTCCATCCTACCTTAGGGATCTCTTAGTCCCATATCGCCCATCAAGAACATTACGCTCCCAATATGCAGGCTTATTGGAGGTTCCCAGAATTTCTAAAATTAAAACAGGAGGCAGAGCCTTCAACTTCCAGGCTCCCCTCCTGTGGAACCGTCTTCCAATCTCAGTCCGGGGGGCAGACACCCTTCCTATATTTAAGAATAGGTTAAAAACTTTCCTGTTCGATGAAGCATATAGTTAGGGCCGGCCCTGGCTGGCCTAGTTATAGTTATGCTGCAATAGGATAGTCTGCCGGGTCCTCATGAGATGCCCTGGGCTTCTTTTTCTTCTTCTATCTGTGATACTGTTGTACCACTACTGTACTTTTAAATCTGCTGTGGTTCCGGAGTCCTGCCCTGTGTTTTCTCTTTCACAGAGCGTGCTGCAGTACAGCCACTCAGGGATCTACGGATGTTGGAGGGTCTGAGGCTGCCTTGGTGAAACCTGAAAGCTGTGATGGATCCTGCTCCTCATCCTCCACTTCTACCAACATTCATTACATTTCTGTTTGTTTGTAATATTCAAATTTCTCTGTAATGTTCTCCACCTGCACACATCATCTACTGCACGCCTGTCCGTCCTGGAAGAGGGATTCCTCCTCTGTTACTCTTCCTGAGGGTTCTTCCGTTTTTTCTCCCTGTTAAAGGGGTTTTTTAGGGAGTTTTACCTTGTACGATGTGAGGGTCTAAGGACAGGGGATGTTGTGTTGCTTTTGTACACAATGTAAAGCCCTTTGGGGCAAATCTGATTTGTGATTCTGGGCTATACAAATAAATTGAATTGAATTGAATTGAATTTACAGTAACGTAATTTATAGTAACTGTCTTTCTCTCCTCTGCTTCTCTGACTTGCTTCCCATGTACATGTGCTTTTGTGTGTGTGTGTGTGTGTGTCATCACTGTATGATGCTACATTCTTGTGTAAATAGTTTCTCTGCTATTCACTTGCTTTATTTGTCTTTCTCTCTTCTTCATTCTTGCTTCTTTCTCACTGTGAACCTGGAGGCATGGTTGCCATCCTTTCTCCCAATTAAAGGAATTATAAAGAGAGGGACATTTATTTTACTTTTATTTCATTGCATTCATTACACTTCATTTTACAGCCTTAGTTACTTTTCAGATGACTATTCAACATAAATAATGTATTTTATTAGTCTTGCTGTTTAAATTTGGATTCACATGTTAAAATGTTACATACTGTGTAAAAGCTACTTACAGTAATAAAGAACAACAAACATGTAATACACTTTTATATAATATCATACATGCATTTATTATTAATCTACTTAAACTTACTCCACAGTGATAAACTAAAACATTAAACTGCTCTTGTGCTTGTTAGTAATAAAAACAAAAATAATAATATAACACAGTCTGTTTAATGACTTTAGGTACAATTTTATAATGGTAAATGGCCTGCTTTTATATAGCGCCTCTCTAGTCTTTTTTGACCACTCAAAGCGCTTTACACTACCCTGTCAATTCACCCATTCATACACCGACGTGCCATCGGAGGCAAATCGGGGTTAAGTATCTTGCCCAAGGATACAACGATATGCAGCTTGCATCTTGGAGGAGCCGGTAGTCAATTTTCTGACTGGTGGACGACTGCTCTACCTCTGAGCTACAGCCGCCCCCAGCATGATTATAAGCCCCCGGCTGATAATCATACTTTGTAGGTTTTACTTAACTTTAAGTTTAAGAAGGTAAGTAAGTTACTTAGGTTTAAATGAAGGGATTTTACATGTAAATAAACATTTTAGTAGAAAGTATTTCTGCTTTTACTTAACCCAAACCCAAGTGTTTTGTCTTTCTGCACAAAAAAACTGTGCTATCACCTTTTGTAGTGTCTATATGGTGTGACTCACTGTTCTATAGCACAGAGAAATAAGTTAATCATGATTAAGCTACATAGAGAGTAGGATCTTTTGTTTACAACATAACAAAAAAAATCCTATAAAACAGAGAGAAACATTTGTGACATATCATATGAGGAAGATGATGGGACATGTGAGGATGGGAGAGATTAGGGATAAGGGTCAATTGGACACAAAGGAAAGCAAATCTAGTTGGTAGGCAGCAGAGACTGTGTATGTGTGTGTTCCCCCTGGCTCTCACCTCCATGTGGTATCAGGATGAAGAATGGCCCTGCCAGCGATCAGACCAGACCTGGACTCAAGCACCGCACAAGGGTTCCCTGCTGAAATCATTAGTCTGGGCATTAAACACCATTAGGAGTGTGTTCACACCCACACGTATGCGCACACGCACTCATTCAGTGTTCACAGACATGCTAACATATGCATATCAGAGGCATACATGCGCACACACACACACACACACACACACACACACACACACACACACACACTGTTGGAACAGAAAGGAGGAGAGTGACTACCAGGAGGATTATCTGAAGCTGAAGGGAAAGGAACGATGGGATTGGAGAGAGCTGTGTGCAGAAAGAATGATGGAGAAATGGAGAGATGGGAGAGGAGCTGTTGGAGGATGGGAGGGCTGTTGAAAAAACACTTTTCCTTTAATGTCTCATTTCTCTTGCCATCATCTACTTTATTTGCCTTTTCTAATGCATAATTGATTAACGACAAGTAAGAGATTAATTTCCTGGATGTCAGGATTTTTTTTTCTTTTTCGCTTGTGTAGGCTTACCTCATCTTTCCCCCACACTGCACATGAATGGTTTGTTCATGTCTGCATGTGTATGTATTCATTACCTGTTCTACGCATGTGTGTGTGTGTGTGTGTGTGTGTGTGGTCATGTGGGCCTGGGCTCTTGTGTTGATTGGAAGATTGTGTCCCTGGCGATCCAGGTGTAATTGGGTTAGTGACAACCAGGACAATGTGACACCTGCAGGTCTCAGCTGTGCCTCTCCCCACTGAACTGGCCTGGAGTCAGCTGGAGCGCTGTCATCTGGACCAGCCTCGGTTGAAATGGCCATTCTGGGGCCCAGCCAAGGGTTAGAGGCTCCGCTGGGCACAACACAAATATCCAAATCCTCACCTTTCTTGTCTTTGGCCTGAAGCAGAAATAAAGGACAGAGAAAGAGATTATGTGACATTCGTTTTTATTGGAGTATAACAACTGCAGAGTGACACAAAAAGACCCTTGTAGGAGTACAGAACAACTTCATTGTTAGACCTACTGATATGAAATTAAACATTTTAAATATCCCCTATATCTTAAAAAGTGATACTTAGTTTTTGGATTGTTATACTGTCCCAGGATTTAAAACAGTCAATCCACAACCCATAATTAGAAACTCTAACTAGCTGTCTGTACTTCTGTGATGTTAAAAACTAAATTGCAAATAGGCTGCATTTGTATAGCACTTTTCTAGTCCCACCACTCTCACAGATTCATACACTGATGGTGGTGGTGGACATACAAGGTGCATTTTGCTCATCAGCAAGCAAACTATTCAATTATAGTTAAATATATTTCCCAAGACACGGAGCCCAGAGGAGCTGGGAATCGAACCACTAACCCTCTGACCAGTGAAAGAGTGCACTACCTCTGATCCACAGCCACATCACCAATTACACACCCCTGGTTCACTATTGTGGTGATAATGCCCAAACTGTCATGATGTAACACTAAACATTTTGTACCAGATAGTTTAACTCTCCTAAAAAAGGTAAAAAAGAAAAAAAAATATGTGTATGCCATAATCTATTTTGAATTTTTTTCAAAAATTGAGCAAAATTGTAATTTTTGTTTAAAAAATGATACAAATAGACTTTTAAATGTCAGGAAACCAACATAAGCACAAATTTTCATTTTGGTAGATCTGATGAATGCTTTTAAAACTGTATTTTAAACAGTTTTTGACTTTCTCATTCTGCCATCCTTTATTTGTCATTGACCCATTCATGAAAGAACACAAATGCACAGTGATACAAAAATGACCTGGTCTTGCGAGGTGTTCTATAACTGCCTTTTTAAAAAAGTCAATGATTATTTGGGGAAATGAACCCATCATGTTCAAATATGCAGCTTTTCGTTTTTAAATGTTTGAATAATTGAGGAAAGTTGTGCACAAGCACCAACATTTATTACTAAATTCATTCATCTTTCACCAGCCCCTGAATATTCAGCTCAAAAAGGAGAGATCTTTTCAGAATATATTTTCTTACCAAAATCATCTCTGGTAAGATTGAACAGAGAATACAACCAGAACTTAAATCTTTTGACCACACATCTGAATATAAATTGGGCTCATGGTAGCTACAGTTTCTTTCATAAACAGGGGGGGAAAGGACAAATCACTAGTGTTCCCTACTAATCTCTCAGTTGATAGTACATGAACCACAGTTCATCAGCAGTAAAACAGCCAACTGTGGAGTTAATTCTCAGATTTATGTTCACCTAGTGCCCCTTGTTGAGGCTTGTTTTTCATTCATATGCTGATTGATTTGTTTTGTAAGGGGAAGTTTCACTTCAACAAAGCAAATTTTATAACTTTTTATTTTTTATAATAATAATTTCTTTTCAACAAACATTTATTTTACCAAATAAAATATAAAAAAACACATGCTTCTTTTTTTAAAAGCCACCTTCGGCCTGAGCATCACTAGGAAATTATCTTGCACACTCACATGCAGGAAATGCAGCAAATAAATGCCGCTGGTGTGTGACAGTTTCCCAGGTGCCCCTTCTCCTCTCGTCAAGCCGAACTTTTGATCACAGGCTGATATCATTGTAAAAGCACCTCCCTGTCACATTGGATTTCCGCTCCTCACTCCTGAGAACTGTCTCTCTAGGCCAGAGTGGTGGCAGACCATGCTAACCAGCGCCATGCCATCGGAAACTAATAAATCATCTGTGGTTTTAGTTCAGATTTATTCGGACCGTAATGAAGACGCGACGGGCCCTGGATCTTAACCGACAGCGACAGGGTGACACTGATGAATGGCTGAAGGTGTGTTCTCTACAGTCGGCAGGAGAGCGACGACTGTCAGGTTGCAATTGTGCAGTGTGTGTGTGTGTGTAAGTGTTGCACTCCAAGGATCACACAGTAGTTGTATAAATAGTAGTTGTATAAATAGTAGTTGTATAAATAGTAGTTGTATGAATAGTGTATATATATATATATATATAGATATATATATATATAGATATCTATCTATCTATATATATATATATATATATATATATATATAGATATATATATATATATATATATATATATATATATATATATATATATATATAGATATATATATATATATATATCTATCTATCTATCTATATATATATATATATATATATATATATATATATATATATATAGATATATATATAGATATATAGATATATATATAGATATATATAAGAAGCGTATAGTTAGGGCCGGTCCTGGCTGGCCTAGTCATAGTTATGCTGTGATAGGTTAGTCTGCTGGGTCCTCATGAGATGCGCTGAGCTTCTTTTTCTACTGATGATCCACATTTGTACTTTTAAATCTGCTGTGGTTCCGGAGTCCTGCCCTGTGTTTTCTCATTCACAGAGCATGCTGCAGTGCAGCCACTGAGGGATCTACAGATGTTGGAGGGTCTGATGCTGTCCTGGTTCACCTGGAAGCTGTGATGGATCCTGCTCACCATCCTCCACTTACACCAAAATTCATTACATTTCTGTTTTTCTGTTGGTAATGTCCAATTTTCCCTGTAATGTTTCCACCTGCACACATCATCTACTGCAGCCTGTCTGTCCTGGAAGAGGGATTCCTCCTCTGTTACTCTTCCTGTGGGCTTTTCCTTTTGTTTTTTTTTCCCCGTTAAAGGGTTTTTTTAGGGAGTTTTACCTTGTACGATGTGAGTGTCTAAGGACAGGGGATGTTGTGTTGTTTGTACAAACTGTAAAGCCCGTTGGGGCAAATCTGTGATTTGTGATTCTGGGCAATACAAATAAATTGAATTGAATTGAATTGAACTGCCATTTGGTGTAACCTAAAAATACCAAAAAAACACATACTATTAACTAGTTTTAGGTGGATTCTAGGTGGATTAAATGTTTAAAATCTTTTTCATCACACCATTTGACATGTCATGCCAAAAAATCACAAAACATTTTAACAAAATTTTGTTAAAGAAATTATACAATTGGAGTTTTAAATGCCATGAAAGTAACATAACCACAAATGTACATTTTAAGGGACCTGATGATTGCTTCTTTAAAATGCTGTTTTTTTCCTTTTTTATTGCCAACCATGATTTGTCACTGACCCTCTGGGACCCTATTGTGGAAAAATGTATGTATGGTGGTCAATGGCAAGAGACAAGTTATCTTGAAACACACATATGATGTCAGTTTATGTTCAGGTGTGCACTTCACTGAACCTATGGACCCCTGACCAATGAAACTGGTCATCAAAAACTAAGTTGCATTCAATGCCATCAGAAGTTTAACTAAAAAAAACTTTTTTTGATGAAATACATTTAAGTTCAGTTTAAAATAATATCTACTCTTTTAAATATCATTTTTATTATTTAACAAATTCTAATGATTATATGAATTCAAAATTTATTGAATTGTTATTTAAAAAATATTTTATATTTATAAAACATTCCTATATTTTATTAACTAAAATAATGAAATATCTGTAGAAACTGTCTCTCAGACAGGTACAGTTTCCATGACAACAGTTGACACTCCTGACACCCAACAGCTGATCATGGATAATTTACTGGTGAACCTGTTGGGGGAGAACAAAAGGTTCAATTTTGTTAGCACTTACAGCCTATAAAAACCTCCTCCGCTGCCATCTTTTGAAACTACAGCATCGCATCCCGAGACTATGTACCATGACGTCACATCCCAGTTAGTCGTGATTTATTCGCAAAAATCAGTTTCCATAGCTAAAAGCCACATTTTTCTTTTATTGATATGCTGACAGTTTACCACCCTTCATGCATAAACATTTTGTGCATTTTGGTTTTTATAGAATTTCTAGTGTTTCTATCCAAACATTTTTTCGCGATTTTTAAAAATGTGAAACGGTGGAAAGGAAATGTAACTTGTGACCCTGAGTAACTTAAGAGGCAAGTGTATGTATTTGTCAAGGCATATTGATTTTTAAACTTTTGTGATAAAGCAGACTTAGGAAAATAAAGGTCTATATTTCAATTCTGAGCTTTATTGAAATATATATGTGTTAATATAAATCCTTATTTTATTTACTCGCCCTTTAAGCAGCCCCTCTGGCCAGCCTCTGTCTGAAACAGGCTGTTTATCTCTATCTTTTTAAAATGGAAGAAGACAACTGTATTGCTTTAACATTTCATTGTGAAGTAAATTTCGACTGCACAATACATAAACATATTTTTTCACTGAGCTTTTCAAATTATGTTATTACAATCACTACAATATCCTTTTCCTGCTCCCAACTCCAGTATAAAATTGTGACAATTTTTTTTACTTCTTCAGTGATCTCTTTTATTTTCAAAGTGGCGGTTGATAATTTCTTCACAGCTCAGAGGAAAATGGATATGGTGTTGTAGATGGACTGGACTGGTCTGTTTCAATCGTCTTCGCAGCAGTGGAGGTGGGGGTAGAGCTTATTTGTCAAATTAGATCTAAACATTACATTTACATAAGACCAATTTTCCATAAAATAATCAGAGACAAGTCATGTCAGAGTACAAAATTTATTTTTACATACTGAGGACAGAAATTGTGCTGGTAATTTCTTGTAAAGCAAAAGTACTTGAAACTTGTCTTTCTGATGAGCTCCAAGCATCAGAGAACATTCTTTTTTATGCACTTTACACAAAGTGTTAAATCACTGGGAAGAGTAGGGGGAAAACCACCCAGGACACAAAAATGTCATAAGGACCTTTCAGTGACACCTCTACCTCTCTATGGTATGATGTTGCCATATGGCAATGAACCCATTTTATGCCCTTTATACAAATCACCAGTTATAATGCAATATATTTAATTAGGTGAGATCATAAGAGAACCAGTAGCAGTGCTTAAATTGGTTATTTAAGAGATAAGCCTCAACGATTTGCTCCTCAAATATCCTCCAAAAATTTTTTGACATTTTTCGCCTGGAAAAAATATATATACTGAAGAAAAGTTGAGTTAGTATAATTATTAT
Organism: Eupleurogrammus muticus; assembly: GCA_036785175.1. NCBI lineage: Eukaryota > Metazoa > Chordata > Actinopteri > Scombriformes > Trichiuridae > Eupleurogrammus > Eupleurogrammus muticus. Next base: position 1,243,604 of record JAYKQN010000020.1, read on the forward strand.
TGAATCATATTTTTTATAATTTATAATAATTTTATTTTTATACATTGATTTGATCATATAATCATGGAAAATTGTTAAAATGTACGTTTTTACATACTGTAGTATTAGTGAATTGTTGAAGCGTGCAATGTTTCTTCTTTATTATCTTTAGTTTTAGGTCAACATTGTTCAAAAGAGTTCTCAATTCTAAATGTTATTACAATGTTACAACACTGTTATAACATACTATATATATTACTATAAAGTAATCACAATTCAAGCATATTTTTACAATGTTTTCAGTATTTTCCGTTGTGTTAGGTGTTGCCATATGGCAACAAACAATAAAAAATAAAAATAAATAAATAAATAAAAATCTTGCTTATGTTTATTTGTTTTATTTTAAGACAAAAAACACCAATTGCCATCAGGATGCATGATGCCAAGGGCTAAGAAGAAATAAAAGCTTAAATGTATAACATAATGCAGTATCTTGGGATTAATATCATAGGAGAGTAAAGCAAATGTCATTTTTTTTTATTTATTTTTTATCACCACACCTTTGACCTCTCCTCCCTGCTGGGTTGGTGTCCACCTCGCTCTGTCTATGTGGCTGTACTCTATTACACTGGCTGCGTCTTGATAGCGTTCTTTTCCTGTGTGTCATCACAGTCCTCGCTATCAGCCAAGGACAAATCGACTGAGCCAACTCGATGCTTCAAGCCCCGCAGGTTCCAGTCATCTTGTCAATCAATGAATCCATACGGAGCATGTCCCTACTTGTCACACTGTGGCGCAGCACTTTGTGAAGAACACAGTAAGAGATGTAAACATTCCACACATCACTGTGGCAGCACGGGTGAGAAAGTTCATGTTCCATAGTTTCAAAAATGTTGGGGAAGCTGCCCTGAAAACAAACCACAATGCTATTTATTCTCAAAATAGACCAGTAACAGTTATTGTCTGGCAAATTGTGCTTATAACTTTTATGCTTTGGAAGAATCATTGATAATGTGAATGTAACAATTATCATTTGTAGCACAAATTAGTAGGAAATATAACATAAAAAGCAATAAAACAGTTTCTAATGTGCTCTGTTGCAGCTGCAACCCACCAGATTCACAGCACTTACAATGAATTCTAATGGAACCCATGGGTCATTGGAAAAGACACAAAAACAATCATACAAACAATAATATTTCTCAACATCCAACAGCATTAACAACTTGTCTTTTGTTCAATGGGCGACTTTCTGTGGACCTGTAGAGTAATGAAGTTATGAATGAAAAAAAGAATTCTAAGCATATCCAAGAGAAGAATCTCTGACTGGAACAAGCTGAACATAAGGGATCCACAGCTGATCCATTCTTCCTCCAGGGAACTGCAAACATCCTGAAATTTCCACTGGTTGCCTGGCAACTGGTCCTGGGCAAGAGATGGAAAAATGTTGTAGATTTGAGGGTGTGCGAACACGTCTTAGAGTAAGACCTCTGTTAGCATGAGGGAAATAATAACAGCTAAAGTGGCTTAAGATAAGATAAGATAAGATAAGATAAAACTTTATTGATCCCACAACGGGGAAATTTGTGTGTTAGTGCAGCGTTACAGATAAAGAGAAAAAAAATAAAGCTGTAGAAGATAAAAAAAAAAAAATAAACTATAAAAAAATAAAAATAAAAAACACACAACACAATGTACAAATTCGCAGAATTTGTTGATCCGCATACACAGTATGCATTATGGACATAGAATGGAGAGAAAATGCTAATAAATAGTAAGTAAAGAGTATGCATAAGCAAGGCATATATACATACATACATACATGCACGTACATACCTACATACATACACATACACACATATTTGCATATATATATATGGACATACATATCCACGCACATACCCACATGTACACATACATAGCTAATGCACACTTAAGGTGCAGGGTGTGTGTGAAGAGAAAAAAGTGACCAGTGAAGAAAAAAGTGACCAGTGTGTAGTCTTATTGTATGATTTTTGAGAGACGTTACAACATATGCTTTACATTGGTAGCACGATTTTTGTAGGAAGACAGGGGACAACAGAGCTTTGTATTAACTAAAGTGCTGGGAAGCATCATGAGGACGAGCCTTAATACGGAGCTTCACAATGTCACAGGATACACTCTGCTGCAGGATAGTGCTGTGATAGGTAAATCTATAGAATTTAACCTTTTTTTAAAGATTTGTTTGTGACAATAATGCCTGTATTATACAGTAGCCAGACAAGAAGTAATGTAAGAGAGAGAGGAGACATGCCATACAACATCCTCTGTTCTTAGATACATTGTACAAGGGAAAAACTCCCTAAAAAACATTTTAATTGGAAAAAAAGAGGAACCCTCAGGAAGAGAAACAAATGAGGATCTCTCAATTTTCTTTGGACAGTAGACAGTAGATGATGATAACAGGATGGAAACAATACATTTGAATATTACAACAAACTACACCACACCACGATTTTTGATGTGATGTGGTGACGATGTTTTGAATATCCATCCCAAAAAAAAACACAAAAAGATGCACACCATCATGTTATACAGAAGCTATAAGCAAAAGCTGAGGTTGCTCTGACAAACAGTCTGAGAGATAAGGGATTCACAGACACATAGATGCTCCTTGCTTTTAAAGATTGATGGCCAAGTACAGCATGGGTGCAATCAATCTCTAATCTCAGTGGCAAGATGTCAATTATACAGAGAGGACACTTTCACAATAAAACAGGAAGTTTGGATAACACACACAATAAAACCTTGCAAAATTCCACAGTAAAACTATGCATAGTGAAAAATGACCTAAAACATTAAAAGTACAGCTAAAACATAGTATAGTAATCAGAAAAATTTATGACAGAAAAGATGATTAGAACTCTTTTTATTTCATTTTAAGTTGTTATACGGAATATATACTTGAAAATGTCTGATAAGTGGATTTTCGAAGAAATTGACCTGCAATCGAGAGTTTTTTTTAAAACAAAACAGAGACAAAAAAATTGTATGCATGTAGAATTAAATATTTTTTGTGTCTAAAACTAGATTGTTTCTACTTTCCCTTGATATATTCCATGTTTAAATATTAATTGCCTAAATAATCTGGGGTTGTTTAAATATCAGTGAATTTGCACAAAGTGCTGAGCAGCTTTTCTAAATTACAAAGAATTAAATTCAATGTGGTGCTTTTTTTGTGCTTCATTTCACGGACACATGATGGTGTGTAAGTACATGTGCTGTCATGGCTGCCTGTGTGTGTAGTGCTGTGCACTGTAGTGTCAGTATATGTTCACTCCATCACACTGTCTCTCTAATTACTGCTGTTTGTCGATGTTGAGACAACATGAAGCCGTTTGGCCTCTCTGGCTGACAACCGCCATGAAAGGACAGATAACACACTCCTCCTTTATGGCAGACTGGCACCATCTCTCACCTTCCATCTTCATCAATCGCTCTCACACAGTCTGTTACACTCCTTCACAATGCCTCTCTATCCGCTCTCCTCTCCTCTGCGTCTGCCACTCACTGCCACTCAGAAATCTCTATCACAATCTCCATCCAGTTATCTGCCATCTCCCGCTACTTATCTCTTTTCCCGTCTCCATTTTTCCTTCTGTCTCGTGCCCTCCCTCCGACTCCAAATAAAAAGATGTGCTCTGTTTACCATAATCGCAGCACAGTTTAACAAAGTATTAGCATACCCTGTGGGTGACAAACACACTTCCATACATGCATAACAAAGAACACACACGTGTACACATACCTTGGAGTGCACAGAGACAGTTAATTAGAGCTTCAGGGCCTTCTCTCCTAACGAACCTGAGGGTAATTAAAGAGCCCCTGGACACAGGTGTCTGTGAGCTGATTCTAATTAAGCCCCAGCGAGCTGATTTAGCTAATTAGCTAAAGGCTCAATGTTGGACACCAAAGCATTCCAGGCCCGGTGGAACACAGGAAGTTACAATGTTCCCATATCGTCCCTGGCAACACTTTCATTTCCTTGGGCATTAATCACCAGAGTTACAACTGTCGCCATAGTGACTGCCATGTGGGAATGGAGTGAGGTGTGTGTGTGTGCGTGTGTGTGTGTGTGTGTGTTTGCGTGTGTGTGTGTGTGTGTGTGTGTGTGTGAGAGAGAGAGAGAGAGAGAGAGAGAGAGAGAGAGAGAGAGACGGCCACGACGCTGCAAACCTCAGGGTGTAAGTTGTGGAACATGCAAGCTCAGGGATGATGAGACCAATCACATTATGGGTTCACAGCCAGCAAGATGAGAGGGGAGTGTCCACAAACATGTAACACTGACACAGTTTGAGAACAGGAGTATTTCTTTGTACCAAACAGCTAATTTTAAAAACTCATGCCTGGACAAATCCTGCTCGAGGTGGACAACTTGCCAACTGATGACCTCAATCAAATCTTTAAAACAGATCATGTTTTGTTTGAAATGTGTGCAGTTTATTTCAACTTGAGTTGCATTTTTGCTGGTAGTTTTATTGATAACCAACAGCATTGTAACATACAATAACAAACTCATTAAAGCAATTTCTTGAGTTATTCCTTATAATGTAGAAGACACCTTAATCCATAATTAGATGGTGGTGGAAGAGTAAGACCTCCTTTCAACTTTTTTCTCTTCTTTCAATTTAAGTTATCTTTTATTATTGTCTGGCTTGATTTATTTATCTCTTTTTTTATATGTTTGGTTATTTAGCTACTTAGTTGCCAAAGTGGCCATAATATATTACAGCTGTTGTGAGGTAGAATGAAATCCAGGTTCAGGTTTTCTTTCACTTTAGAGAAGACACATGAATGTGATTTGAACCCCTAATATAATTTCCTGTATTTTCTGCTGAAAATGAGTAAAGAAATTTGTTCCTTTACTCTGTTGGGTACTCTTCTTTACACTATTGTTTCTTCCTGTTGGGGAAATTTGTAGACATGCTGCTGACGTCTGGCGATCACTTTGGCGAGCACAGTGTTATCTGATGGAAACAGTGTCTGGAAAAAAATGTCTAACCACAAAAAAGGTTGTTGTTGTTGGCTTCCCTCCATTTATATAGACCTTTTATTGTAAGGCACTCTTTGCTTTTCATTCAGCTGTTTACACACATGGAAACCACAACTAACTGGGATTAAAACCATTAACCCTACGATTAGTGGACAACCGGTTCCACCTGCTGAATCTACTGCTATAGATTAACTTTTTTAAATGTACATAAATAATAAATAATATTGTGTACATAAAGGCTTGACTTAAAGAACTTGCCAGATTTCTTAGGTTTTTAATCACATCTCATGGTCTTTCACAATGTGCTATATTCAAGGTCATGCAATACATGCTCATTTTGTGGATGGTTTTTCAATTACCTGCACTATGTTATTCAATGGTTTGCTTCTAGCTTTCGCAAATATCAAAGTCATGCTTCTTTTGTCTTGTGCATAAAGTTACCCTTTGGCGTGTGGCCCTATAAGAAGATTAAAAGATCAAAGTAGAGGAGGGTTGGGAGTGTGGAGGAGGGGGTAGCTATGGAGGTAGAAATGCTATTCTCATTTTGCAGGCCTGTGAAATCAGTTATATAAATTTGAGTTTTTCAAAAGTCAGAAATCACAAAACTTCTTAATGGCAGATATGTCCCAGAGAAGACATTCACCTCGTTTCATCTGCCTCCTTCTCATTTTCATCTCTCCTTCTTCTCTCGTCTCTCCCTCTCTCTCGAGCTCTCGTCACCAATAACTCAGCTTCCAACTTCAAAGCTGGAGCGCATTGGATCCCCATTAATTTTTAGGAGAGGGGGAGCCGGCATTGGCCACTATGGCCGTGATCAATCATGATTTAGCACGACAGCTTGCATTAGAGATGGAGAGATGGAGGGACAGAGACATAGAGGGAGAAAGTTTGAATATAAGATATTCAGACACGGATATTTCTCTTTTTCTGAGATGCGTGCGATTTGTCGACATGACAAGATGCGATCGGATGACAGTCAAAGGAAAAAAAAAAGTGAAAAGGAGGAGGGGACAGATGAGGGAAAAAAACACATCCCCGGCCCTGTTCGTTTTCAAGAGATTAAATCCCATCTCTGACAGACTTGTCAGGCAGGGAGACAGAATCGAGCATGGCCAGTAATTTCACTAGTTCCCTATCTCCTCACTGCTCACTTGGCTCATGACAGCCAGGCGATAGAGTGTTGAATATGCAAAATATCTCTCCCTCTATCCCTCTAAATTCCGCTGTCTACTTGACTTGTGATCACTGTCACGGCTACCTTCGGGACGTACACACACTCGCGCCGCAAAATATATATGCATACACACACACACACACAGCCCTGCAAAATGGTCCATTTCCAACCATTTGCATTCTCACGAAGAGGTTTTGACCTCCCAGGATATTGACGGATGAAGCCCTGCAGGTTCAGGTCCCTCACATGTTCATGGTCAGGCCCTATATCTTCTCTCCCAGTGTCTGCATGTGTGTGTGTGTGTGTGTGCATATATATGTGTGTGTGTGTGTGTGTGTTCATAGTGACAGTTCCTATTAGCCTGATGTGCAGATTCTTCCAGCTCACCCACAGCGACTCCAGTCAGGCCAGGTGTCGAAAGATGAACAAGGGATGTTTTCCTACTCCTCCTGCCCCCACTCTCTTCACTCGTTCCCTCCTAGGCCCAATCCCTCCATTCGGAAAAGCCTGACCCAGTATTACAGTGACATTATGGGGCCACTTACCGCCAGCTAAAATAAACCCCAGTGAAGGAGGTGTGTGACAGAACGGGGTTACTGTGTGCCACGGTGCAAATTAATCAAACAAATAAATGAAAAATTTAGACTTAAGCAGGGAAGATCTCCCCCTTCCTCTTCCCCCCTCCCCCTCTGCCTTTCTGCCACTTGCAGATGAAAACTCACAAACACATTTATGCACAAACACCTACCTGCACAGTCACAGGTGAGATCGCATACAACTATTAGAAAGCCTCAACCTCTTCACAGTTAGTTCACAGTTTTAATCATATGACTTATCGTATGACTTATCATTTTATGTAAGAAAAAAAAAATTAAGAAAAGATAACTGTCATGAACATGTGTAGGTGGAGCAAATGATTTTGCATAATGACCTTAGTGTTATATTCTTTTAAGGGTCAGTGACAATCATTTTTAGCATGATGACAAAGTCAAAAACTTTTTAGAATACAGTTTTAAAAAGCATTCATCAAGTCTCTCAAAATGTACATTTTGTGTAGAGAGATAGCTGGTACCAAATTAACACTTTTGGCAATGTGTTTTTCAGGTTCACATTAAACCTAAAAATAGTCTAAAAATAATTTTCTGATTAAACTTTGTGAATGCATGTAGCTTTATATAATATATACAACTGAGAGATAAAACTACCCAATAATAATAAATATGTGTCATGTGTGCTACAGAAAGCTGTTCCAAACATGTGTAGTGTATTTTTTATTATAGCATCCACAGTGTTATTTGACAACCAAATATGTATTAGGAAAACAAATCACAGGTTTTTTGGGTATGGTTTATTGTACAAGCTCTTCCTTCTATCTATCTATGTGCATGATATGTATGTCCATATATATATATATGCAAATATGTGTGTATGTGTATGTATGTAGGTATGTACGTGCATGTATGTATGTATATATGCCTTGCTTATGCATACTTTTTTTCTTACTCTTTTCTTACTATTTATTAGCATTTTCTCTCCATTCTATGTCGATAATGCATACTGTGTATGCCGATCATCAACAAATTCTGCGAATTTGTACATTGTGTTGTGTGTTTTTTTTATTTTTATTTCTTTATAGTTTTTTTTTATCTTCAGCTTTATTTTCTTCTCTTTATCTGTAACGCTGCAGTAACACACAAATTTCCCCGTTGTGGGATCAATAAAGTTTTATCTTATCTTATCTTATCTTATCTTATAATATCATAAAGATGTCAAAATGCACTAAAGCATCACATATGTCAATCTCTGAATGATTTTCCCACAGTCAGGAATGCAGAATCTTTGTGTCCCAGCCAGTGCACCTCCCCTCTAATTCCATGCCTTCACTGGATTATACTATTAGGTTACAAACACACGCTTTTTGTTGCTTTTATTGTAATCTTTAATGTAGAGTGAAATCGGCTTCAAAAGATCATCACACTTCTCTGGAAAAAATGCATGTATCAAAAGAAAATAATAAATGTTACTGGTGCTGTATCGGTAAATTAGTACTGATTGCTACGATATACTGATGAACATGCATTAAATGTACATTCAAACTGAAATTTAGTTCACTTGAATCATCATTTAGTTGATGCAAACATCAAGTCATAATGTCATCATCTGTCAACACCTCCACATGGCTCCCACTGTTACACTCCGGTTACCATGACGATTGCTCCGAGGCCAATACTGCATGCAGGCAATATCTTGATTAATCTCAACGATGACAGTGTGACTCTTGATGGGAACAGCTCCACATTGATCCAAAATGAAGCCATTGAGCTGCATGACAAATGGAGGGGAAGGAAATTCGTGGGCGCATGATTAATGAAATAATTAATTAAGTGATTGGATTGACTTCATTATTTATTTCTCAATCTTTGAAATTGGACAAAAAAGTTTGACAGCATATTCAAATCAGCAGGGGTGCGGGGTGGGGGGTTGGGGGGTTCTGATGAGGTGAGCGTTCTGCTTTTGATTCTCAGACAGTGTGTTCTCTTTGGCACATTCCAGGAAATTTTTCCGCTCCAAAATGTCAAATTCCTTCACATGACAGTAAAATGAGTAAAAGAGGCTCCCATATACATTATGATTTTTTATTTATATAATCAGATTAATGAACATCTGGCCAGAAAAACAGTTGTTCATTTGTTTTGTGTTGTTAATATTATACTTCAGATGATTAACTATCTTAATGAGGAGTTAGGGCTGTGATCCCATTCCCATATGTGACTCACTGTATGTCTGGAAATAGATTCTGGTAATTCCTCACTGCCTTTTCCATCTGCTGCCTGCTGTTTGTGGGGCAGGATGTGTGGGATGTTTCCTGGACGTGCATTCAGGACTGTAAGCTTGTCCAGGGAAAACATGCTGAACTTTTGGATCTTCTGTTGAAAAGCTGGTGCGGGCCTTTCTCTGTGAGCTCCTGCATATGGCATAGAAGCTTAAACTGCACACTATAACTCAAACGGAAAACCAGTTCAGACATAACGGTTCAACGGAAAACCTGCTCATGACCTAAAGCACCTATGACTCCCCGGCTGCAGGTTTGCAAGTTCCCTTATGCTCGTCTACAACTTTTTTTTCCTTCCTTGACTGTCTACTGAAATATTTGAAAGTCTAATAAATAGGTCAACATCATATTTTTTTTTCCATTTTTTACAATCCAGTTTTATCCGGGGAAGGACATTGCTGAGTATGCAAGCACTGTTTTATTTTATTTTTTTAAGCAATGCCCCACTTCAGTGTCAGACAGTTAGACATACCCACACCTGGGAGCTGCCCACTGGCTACAAAGTGTGGCTATCTGGGTGCTATTTCTTGCATTTCTGCATAACTCCCCCCCCCCGGAAAATTTGTTCAAGTTTCTCGGATCCTGCCTTATATACATTTATGTATATTTTAAAAGGTAAAGCTGGTGTAGGTCTATATTCATGATTTCTCAACATATCCCAGTTCAAAGACAACCTAAACTAACAATCAGTCTGTCTCTCAACTGTTTCTGACTTCCAATTTCAATTCAATTTATTTGTATAGCCCAGAATCACAAATCATAGATTTGCCCCAACGGGCTTTACAGCTTGTACAAAAGCAACACAACATCCTCTGTCCTTAGACCCTCACATCGTACAAGGTAGAACTCCGTAAAAAAACCCTTTAATGGGGAAAAAAAACCCCGAAGAAACCACAGGAAGAGAAACAGAGGAGGGATCCCTCTTCCAGGACGGACAGGCGTGCAGTAGATGATGTGTGCAGGTTACAGGGAAAATTGGACATTACAAACAGAAAAACAGAAATGTAATAAGTTTGGGTGTAAGTGGAGGATGAAGTGCAGGAGCCATCACAGCTTCCAGGTGAACCAGGACAGCATCAGACTCTCCAACATCCGTAGATCCCTCAGTTGCACTGCAGCATGCTCTGCAAATGAGAAAACACAGGGCAGGACTCCGGGAACACAGCAGATTTAAAAGTACAATAGTGGGTTATCAGTATCATGGATGGAAGAAGAAAAAGAAGAAAAAAGAAGAGAAAAAAATGAAAAAGAAGCTCACAGCATCTCATGAGGACCCGGCAGACTAACTTATCACAGCATAACTGTGACTAGGCTAGCCAGGGCCGGCCCTAACTATACACTTCTTCAAACAGGAACATTTTTAACCTATTCTTAAATATAGGAAGGGTGTCTGCCCCCCGGACTGAAACTGGAAGACGATTCCACAAGAGAGGAACCTGAAGGTTGAAGGCTGCCTCCCGTTTTAATTCTAGAAATTCACGGAACCTCCAATAAGCCTGCATATTGGGAACGTAATCCTCTCGATGGGTGATATGGGACTAAGAGATCCCTAAGGTAGGATGGTGCCTGACCGTTGAGCGCTTTATAGGTGAGGAGCAGGATTTTGAAATATATTCGAGATTTCACAGGAAGCCAGTGTAGAGAGGCAATACAGGTGAGTTAAGCTCCCTTCTTCTAGTGTCAGTTAATAAACGTGCAGCTGCATTCTGGATCAGCTGGAGAGTCCTTAGAGACTTTTTGGTGCAACGGGACAGTAAAGAGTTGCAGTAGCAAGCCTGGAAGTAACAAATGCATGGATACGTTTTTCCGCATCTTTCAGACACAGAAAGTGTCTGACCTTTGCTATGTTGTGTAGGGGAATGAAGGCAGTCCTAGAAATATGTTTAATGTGGGCAGAGAATGACAAGTCTTGGTCGAAAATGACTCCTAGGTTTTTCACAGTGGAGCTAGAGGCCAGGGAGATCATCCAGGATAGCTATATCACTGGATATTGAGTTCCTCAGGATTTTGGGGCCGAGTACAATGATTTCTGTTTCGTCTGAATTTAGTAGAAGAAAATCGCAGGTCATCCAGAATTTTATATCCTTAGGACAAGCTCGAAGTTTAGCTAGCTGTTAGGTTTCATTCGGCTTAATTGATAGATACAGTTTTGTATTGTCTGCGTAACAGTGGAAATTAATAGAGTGTTTCCTAATTATTTTACCCAATGGAGCATATAGAGAGTGAAAAGTATTGGTCCAAGCACAGAACCTTGTGGAACCCCATAATTAACTTATGGATAGAAGAAACATTATTGATATGGACAAATTGGGAACGATCTAAAAGATAGGACTTAAACCAGTTTAGTGCAGTCCCTTTTATACCAATAAGATGCTCTAGTCTCTGTAACAAGATTTGATGGTCGACTGTGTCAAATGCAGCGCTAAGATCTAACAGAACAAGGATAGAAATAAATCCTTTATCCGATGCATTGAGAATATCATTTGAAACCTTAACTAGAGCCGTCTCTGTGCTGTAATGCCTGACTGGAAATCCTCGTATAAGTTATTGTTGTGTAAAAAGTCACACAGCTGTTTAGCAACTGCTTTTTCCAGAATCTTAGAGAGGAAGGGAAGGTTGGAAATGGGTCTATAGTTGGCTAAAATACTTGAGTCAAGGGCAGGTTTTTTAGGGAGAGGTTTAATTACAGCTACTTTAAAGGACTGTGGTACATAGCCAGATAATAAAGACATATTGAGTATTTCTAGTAAGGAAGGGCTAATCAAAGGGGAAATGTCCTTTAGCAATCCAGATGGAATAGGGTCCAAAAGACAGGTTGAAGTTTTAGATGAAGATATCAGTGAAGCTAGTTCAGCGAAGTTGATTGAAGTAAATGTGTCAAGGTGAATATTAGCTATTTCATCTGTCTCTACAACAACTGCATTTGAGGCCAGATTAGTGCCAGTGGATGGGACAAGGTGATAAATTCTGTCTCTAATTGTCATCACTACTGAGGGTTGTAGGAATACGTGGATCAATAGTGTAGTTACATTTAGCCAGTGAAGCTAACGTGCTGAAGAGAAACTTGTTGGTTTTTTTTTTTTTTTTTTTATCAGTGAGGAGTAATAAGCAGCTCTGGCATTATGTAGGGCCTCCCTGTACATTCTGACACTCTATTTCCATGTGTGTAAAGCTTCTTCCAGTTTGCTGGAGCATTGTCTGTGAATCTTAGAACTTGGTCCACTGGTTACTACTGAAGATGTACAGTTTTTTGTAAGTGTAGGCCAATCATATATTGTTTTATTCTTTTGTTTTCAACAATAACAGCTGGACTCTTAGCAAATTACATGGGAACTATTTTTTAAGATGCAATATTTGAGATTCTGTATTTCGGTATTCCAAGTATTTACAGCAGCCAGATGGTGTGTGTTTGTGGGATTAACTCAATACTTGTTGCTAGTGTAACAAGATATACAGGTATATGTATTAGTCTGATGGCTGATGCCAGTGCCAAAACAGAGGCTTTATCAGTTGAAAAAAGCTTGGTTTTGTAGCATTAAGTCCAATATTGAGTAGAATTATCTCATTTCATTGGCAGATAATTTAGTTCACTTGCATTTTTTTCATTTATTTTGTTCAATTTACTTGTGTCTTAAGATAATGTTAGTCTTGTTTCCCTAAAACTTGACCAAACAGATCAAAATCAGGTGAAATAATTCCTGCCAATGGAATAAGATAATTCTACTCCAAATGTCTGCTAAATTTTGATAAAGTCAAGCAATTTTTGGTTTAGGAATGTAAGATAAGATAAGATAAGATAAGATAAGATAAAACTTTATTGATCCCACAACGGGGAAATTTGTGTGTTACTGCAGCGTTACAGATAAAGAATGTGCCTTATTGTTTAAAAATCCTGACCTTTCTAGTGCTGAAAACAGTCCATTAAAATATTAATATGCAAATAATATCATGTATGTTTAAATTGCATCCTACCATCTATCAGTTACTACAGCGATTTTGTGTAGGCGACACTATGAGAGCTAAACATGATTGTTTTTTGGTTTTCACATGAGCCATTTGAATTCCATTCTTCATCAAGTGTCCTGCAAGATTTTAATTTTCCCTGCCCCTGATTTAATTCCCTTTAATGGTCACTCCAATATTCATCTCAGTATTAGGGAAAATATTCCTCCACAAGTTCCTTTGGAATCCTTTTTTTGTCAATTGTACGATTATCGGGATGAGTGGTTGTATGTGTGTGAGTCTTTTTTTATGTGCATGTGTGTGTGCGTACGTGTGTGTGTTTATATGCAGCCTGTGCAGGTTTCCCTGTTGCATCGTATAGGAGATCATTGGGCATCCATCAGTATGCCATTAAGCAGTGGCCAGTGAGGATATGAATTAGCTCTCACTTTGGGGTTATCGCTGATCAATGCTCATAAACATTTAATATCATAATCAGCCATCAGCCAGCACAATAACACATCAGCACTAACAGGTCATCCACGGATGCCAGCGCACAAACACCCTTACTGCACGTAAGACACAAGGAGTCACTACTTTAAGCATCACATCTCTGGTACATTGAGAATGTATATTTGATTTAATTCAACTAAGAGAGGTGCTCACCACAAACATAAAAACACACACACAAGCACATTCACACATTAGATATCTTGCCTCACACCTCATTGAACAAACACACATCATCAACCATTTAGGCAGTAAAATAATGTGTATGCTCAGAGTGAGTATGATGTTAGGCTATGGTCTGAGGGATGGAAGAGAGAGAGAGAGGGAAGGAAAGTGTGAGGAGGAGGGGGAGGTGTATTATCGGGGGAGGGTTTTACAAAGTAAGCCAATTTATACAAGGTATCCCGGCTCGAATTAGCGGCTAATGACTCTATTAGCTTTCATTTTTGCACCGAGGAGATTTGCCTGCATAAATTATGGCCCAATCATTGGCAAAGTGTCACGGCCAAAGGACAGTTTATAAATACAACAGCCAGGCCCTGTCAGGCGCGCTGGCGCTGATATAGACGTCTCCACACACTTTGTCGTTGAGCACAACAGACTTGTGCCAGTCAGGCAGTGACAGGGGACCACAGGGGTCCCGGGGGGGACTTGCTCGCCATCGTCCCTGAAAAGGTCAACTTGACGTGGGCTGCCGCCCGTCGACCTGCCCCCTGTCGGCTCTGCTGATAAAAATCAGATAAACTTAAGACCGCTTATTGATCCAGGCTGCAGAGCCTTAGGCAAATGTTGTCCAAGCCCTTCTCCTCCTCCTCCACTTCCTCTTCCTCTTACCCTTCTGCTGTGCATATGATTACACACAAGCAAATTAGGATGAGGTGTGTGTGTGCGTGTGCGTGTGCGTGAGAGAGAAAGCGGGAGACAGAGATAAGGAAAATGAGAGAGGAAGGAAAGCGCAGGCAGGAATTCGTACTTCTCTTAGAAGAAAAAGAAGGGGGATTGTTGTTAAGAGGTGAGAGGATGAGAAGTCTAAGAGGGGACAGTATGATTAATCGCAGAAATTTGAGCAGAGACAGAGAAATTTTATTAACTATGAGAGCACTTGTTAGAGCTAAATGGTCAGAGTGAGGCAGGAGGTGAAGGGGGGAGCAAGCCAGGCGTGCTCTCAGAGGTGTGAAGAAAGAAAGACAGAGATGTACACATGGAAGCATTCAACTTATAGTACAACTCACCCTTCCTAAAGAAAAACAAAAAAAACATTCGAGATGTCTCCCTCTTGATGTCTTTCCCTTTTTTTCGCAGACAGAGGAAAAAAGATGAGCCGAAGTCGGAGATGCAGATATGTGAGAGCTTGCTGTGGGAAAGAATGAAAGCAGGCATAGGGCGGGTAGCAGGGGCAGCAGGAAGGATACAGAGCCCGGCAAAGGGCCAAAGAGTCAAAGTTAGCGAGAGAAGTCCAAGTACTGCAGAGAGACAGAATTAGAGCAAAGCCACGGGGGGTGGGGGGTGTGAGGGAGAGATACAGAAGTGCAGCACATCTGGCTGGCAACACTTTCACCTGGGTCATCAGACCACACATCCTCTGCTGCCGTGCTAACCGTCTGACGATCTATCGCCAGGCTGCAGGTGTCTGTCTGTCTGCCGCCCTCTGCACCCCCGCTATCTTTTCTGCACTTCCTACTTTCATCCATCGCCAAGCAACCACATATCTACCCCTTTTTCTGGAAACACACACACGGACACACACATACCCACTGTCTCAATGTCTCTCTCAGGAGGATGAGTATTAGAGCTCAGGGCAAAGACATGCTGATAAGGGGACAACAGGAGTGTGATGCAAGTAGGGGCTGATGACCACAGATAACAGTGTGTGTGTGTGTGTGTGTGTGTATGTGTGTGTGTGTGTGTGTGTGTGTGTGAGTGTGTGTGTGTGTGTGTGTGTGAATGCGCACGTGTGTGCATGTGCATATATGAGGCCCATAATCGTCAGGGTATAAATGGGACTGATGAGGGTAACCCTGTTATCAGCTCTGTCTGTGTCAGCACCTCCATCTGGTGTCAGCTCTCTTGCCAGAGTGTGTGTATGTATGCGTGTGTGTGTGTGTGTGTGTGTGTGTGTGTGTCTGCAAAAATTTGTGTTGTCACTATGGGTGATAGTTGTCTGGTGAGCAGGAAGTGTGCAGTCTGGGTCAGACTGGTGACATATGCAGCCTCCAGTGTCTGTCTTGTTCTCCTCCTCCGCAGAGCTCTGCAGAAGAAAATAGTAATACGTTTGTATTTAAGCAATTTGAGGAAATATATGTAACAATAAATAATAATATATAGCAATGCCTTTCATCCTCCTTTTTCCACTGTCATTTCTGCTGCATATTTCTATACATGGTACTTTTTATGATGTTCAGTCTGCTGGATTTCTATTTATAATCATGTTTATTCATTTTTATTAAATAACATAATACACACACACAGCTTTATATAAAGTAATCACTTAAGTTTTTTTTTTTTTTAAGTCATTTGGTATGTGTCAAAGAAACAGAGATGTGGATGCAATGTGAGCATGCAGCAGCCACAGTGAGTGACTATTGAGAGGAAGGCATTAACCACAGCTCTAGTCCTCTGCTGCCAACTACTGGAAAAAATGTGGAACAGGAGAAACTACAAAAAAATACTTTCTCTCATGGTCATCGTTTCCTGACTTGCACCCTTTCTGGCCTTCTGTGGTACATAAAGGAGTCATGTGTAAATGTGGTGAAAGAGAGACTATTTTATGTGTGATGTGCAACCTGTCACATATTGTGACATGTCACCTTGAGAGACATCTGTATATTGATGTAGTTGGAGGCTTTAAATGGATGAAGGGATCCATCAGAAGTGTCTGGGGATAATGACATAATACTTATTTAAAGTGGTTTGGGACATTGCAAGCACATTTTTGAGAGTTGACAATATAGGAACAGGAAAAAAAGAAAAATGGGAAACAACATGTAACAAAGATTTCGGGTTGATAGAAACATTTTTTATGGTTAATGGTTAAATTTTAACAGAAATAAGATTTAGAAGATATATGTACATTCTAATATGTGGATTAAACTCTACAATCTCCTTAAATCTTTTATAAAGCATGCATATTTTTGACTATGTGAGACAGTTGAACAAAAGCTTTCTAGTAATGTATGAAGTGAATAAGTTTATTTTTTTAAGTCACTTAGTCCCCCTTTTCTGTACTGACCTCAAATTTTTTTTGTGCAATGGTACAGAGTTTTATTTATCAATATCTATCTGACTACATGGACATTACAACCAAACTATTACTTGGTCTTTATGCATATAGCCGCCCCTTCCCCTTCTGAAATTGAAATGTTGCAACTCAAAGGGCTACTCTCCAATAAATCCACATAACTTTAAATGCACAGTAACAAAATATAAACACAGTGGTTTCTTTATCTTAAGCAATTTTGCCTATTTTCCTGCACAACACCACACTGTATTCCACAAAAACACCTTTCACGCAACACAAAGACCAGACTTTATCATCCTAAATGTATGTATATAATGTAAAAAAGAACATGATTCATGTGGACAAATCCTGACATAACTCACTGGAGATAGGTCACTATGATTATACAGAGTGCTCCCTGCTGGCCATTATCATTCAAGTGCATCTTTGCACTGAAGGACACAGCAAACCCTATTTGGATCTGATGAGCTGTGGTAGAATTTGGGGCTGTGCGTGTATGTGTGATGGAGAAATATAGTGTGTGTGTGTGTGTGTGTGTGTGTGTGTGTGTGTGTGTGTGTGTGGGTGTGTGTGTGAGAGAGAGAGAGAGAGAGAGAGTTGAGTAAGCCTACTTTATCAAAAGTTGTATTGGACAAAAAAAGATGCAAATATGCTAATTAAATTATTATTATTATTATTAGTGTTGTTAATATTATTAAATTCAATATGGATGATTCATTATCTATCCACTCAATGAACTGTTGCAGTAAATGGCTAGTGGGTTTATATATAACCATAACCTGACCATAAGGTTAAGTGTTCCTAATAGTTATAAATGGGAGGCTGCCCGTTACTTTTGTTTATTGGCGCTGCTTTCTTTCGGTGCTCTCTCGCTGATTCCAGTAATATAACATTTCGCTCTCACGGCGCTGCGAAATGAGATTGGACTCCGACATGAACCTCGCATCATCCACCGACGAGCACGTCCCGTGAACTCTTCACCCGGGCACAACGCGCGGGTGAGACGATGCAGGGACGCATTATATTCAGGCTGCGCGCGCCCCCGGAGCGCCAGGCGCGCGCCCTGCGTCGCTGCCACGGGTTCATGCGAAGATTGTTCGTTCAAGTCTGTCATCTAGCGACCGAAAAACGCAATGGCGCCATCAGACGGGAGTGTTGAGGGTATGTGGGATAGCTTAGAAAGGATCTTGTGTGAATGCCGCGATGTTTTTGTTGTCACTGTCACCATTATGCCAATAAAACAAATTATACCTTACTATACTAATGTGTTCCACTAGAATTAAATAATCATCAGTTTAATCAGAAGCAGGCAAATTTGCTAAATTTGACTCTGGTAAATCTCAACTCTCTGTACATTGGTATAAGAAATAATTACCAAAAGACAAAGACTAAATGCTAAAAAAGAAAAAAGAAAATAAATCAGAGAAGTAAATAGAAGAAAATGTGCAAAAGTAACTAGAACAAAGGCAGACAGTATAATCAACAGTATAAAGGGTAACAAGGTTTTGCATATAAATATGAATGAGGGTGGCATGTTAGTAAAAATAGTAATTCATTCATGTGGTTATATTTTTTAAAATATTGCTCTAAATAAAAAGAAAAAAGCTAATTTAAAAAAATGTCTGGATTTTGTTTATAATATCACTATATAATTTTATTAACATTGAGTTGAGAAAGATTTGTTTATGTGTCTAAACTTTATATTATACAATTCTAGAAAAAGAAAAACAGAGGTCTGTTTTATTGCACTGGTTTTATTGTTCTCAGGAATCATATCCTGAGTTTAATAGGGCTAAAGGCAAAAGGTTTTAAGTGTGTGTGTGTGTGTGTGTGTGTGTGTGTGTGTGTGTGTGTGTGTGTGAGGTAGAAAGAGAGGCAGTGCTGGGAAGAAGAGCTGGGATTTAATGCTTATTAAAGGGGGTTGCTCATGTAGTCCAAGGCTGCATTATTTTCAGCTGAGTTACTGAGCTGTACACAATAATATAGGCCAAAGGTTTCTGTGTAATGCGTGTGTGTTTAAAAGTAATAAAATGTAATTACACTATATTTATAGTTTGTTTGCTTCATATTGAACAAAAGGAACAGCGAACAATAGAAAGACAATCAGAATACAGCTTCAAACTGTTAGAATGAAGAATTTGGATAGGAACTGGTTCCTAATATAAGCTGTCATTCCCTAATTCAACTCTGCTAGAATATTGTTTGACATGTTTTTGCCAGTTTCAAAATCACTAATATTTACAAATCTTGTTATTAACAGTGTGAGGGATAGTGTTTTGAGCAGATGGCGTGAGATGCAGCTTTTCCATGGATCATTTTGCAGCTTGTTAATAACGCAAGCAAACAAAAGATTCTGTGTTATCCAATCTGTCTGAGAGATGACTTGGAAAATGTCAAAATAGTCAAAGTGTTGCATTGTTTTGTCCTTATATCACTCAGCAATAACAAAGGTTTTAATGCTCTTTAATGGTTATATGTTGTCTTTCGCATTCAATAAACCACATTTTTATAGATCTCAAATGCTTTATGGTTTTGAAAATGTACACTTTGTGCACTGAGTAGGTCAATTCTGTGCCTATATTTCTTTCACCATTGCCGCTTTTACAAGGTCAAAGTGCACATGAGAACACAGATAATACCTTTGCCTGCTTTGCCCAGAGTTCTTAGAGCTTTTAAATCATTGCATATTATTATGATATAATGGTCATCTTTCCTCTTTTTTTGCTTTTTTTTTCCAAAAAAAGTGTCGAGGCCTTTTCATCATGTGGTGACAAAACTATAACTGAATAGTATAAACTCTTCAGTTTAGAAGGGTTTGACACAAAATTATACTGGGTTGATGATTTCTTCCACTCTGTGTAGGAGTGGAGATCCAAAGTAAACTTATTTCTGTACCTAGCTTTTGAAGCAAGATTATTATCAGCAGATCGTAGGAATCTTTTATCAATTCAATTCAATTCATTTCAATTTATTTGTATAGCCCAGAATCACAAATCACAGCTTTGCCCCAACGGGCTTTACAGTTTGTACAAAAGCAACACAACATCCCCTGTCCTTAGACCTTCACATTGTCCAAGGTAAAACTCCCTAAAAACCCCCTTAACGGTGAAAACAAAAAAAACAGAAGAACCCTCAGAAAGAGTAACAGAGGAGGGATCTCTCTTCCAGGACAGACAGGCGTGCAGTAGATGATGTGTGCAGGTGGAAACATTACAGGGAAACTTGGACATTACAAACAGAGAAACGGAAATGTTCTGAATTGGGTATAAGTGGAGGATAAGGCACAGGATCCATCACAGCTTCCAGGTTTCACCAGGACAGCATCAGACCCTCCAACATCCGTAGATCCCTCAGTGGCTGCACTGCAGCATGCTCTGTGAAAGAGAAAACACAGGGCAGGACTCCTGGGAACACAGCAGATTTAAAAGTACAATAGTGGTTCATCAGTATAGATATATATAGTTCACAGATAGAAGAAGAAAAAGAAGCCCAGAGCATCTCATGAGGACCTGGCAGACTAACCTATCGCAGCATAACTATGACTAGGCCAGCCAGCGCCAGCAAGGCCCTTTTCAAGGGAGACAAATAAAATGAAGCTTAATGCTGGAGGCCTGCATTTTCATTATACCTTTAATCTGCAATAAAGACTTTAAACTAGAGAATTTGACAGTATATGGCATCCCATAGTGGACTGCTGTACCTCATCTTCATCTGTAGATGGCAGTAGAAGACTAACAGTGGCTGCCTCGTCTGTGTGTGTGTGTGTGTGTGTGTGTGTGTGTGTGTGTGTGTGTGTGTGTGTGATGACGCACTACTATAATTGTGCCAAAATTTCACATTCGGGTTTCTGATTCCTTTACAGAGACCCTGGGATCAACTTTAGAAAAAAAAATCTCACTTAGACCAATGTGTCGATATCGTATATAAAACCTCTATTATTTTAACAAGTTTCCAATCCCAACGGACTCCAGGTGCTATGGAAGTGTTAATGTAGGTGAAATGTATAACGTTTATTGATGATAAAAAATTATCCTACTGGTCGTGTAGCCTATTAATTAATCTGCCTCGCTTTGCGTGTTTGAATTTGATTCCATCTAATTCTATTACAACCCCTCTAAAACCCGCACCCCAGATCACACGCATAAAAAATAAATAATTTAAAAAATGATAATCGACCATCTTCTTGGCTGTCTTCATATTAGGGCGGATTAAGTCCAAGGCAGAGGCGCGCTTCAGGCGGACTATAATTAATATGAACTGTTTACGGCGGCGGCGGGGCCACGTTGGTTAATGGTGTTGTTTATTGTGTTCCAGGAGCCCCGCGTTTCCGGTGCATCAATCCTCGTGTCAGTGGCCGGGCCCCGGTGTCGCCGAGGAGTGATGGCTGCGCGGTGATTATAACGGAATAAAAGGACGTAATGAAGTGCTTCCCGCCCCGTTATTCTCGTGTGCCCGGCTGCTGTCAGCCACCTCCACGCTCATCCCATCTCTCAGCTGCTGCTATTCCCATTTTTATTTTTTAACATTATTTCCTTCTTTCATAAGGCCCATATGACGTTTTATCGTTTAAAATGTTAATAACCTAACAGGGGCCACAGCTCTGTGTGTGTGTGTGTGTGTGTGTATGTGTGTGATTTACATTGTCCGTAGTTTATGTTAATATTGACTATAGTATTTGCCACATTTCTATATTTGATGTGTCCACATAGCTTTGTGTACCAGAGAGAAAGAGAGAGAATGAGAGAGAGAGAGAGACTAATGAACCAGGTTGGTGGTGATTAATTGAAGAAATAGAGAGTTGATTGTAGTAATTAAACAAAACAAGGTAAAGCAAACGACTGGGCTGCCATCTGGGCCCGCAGGCGGAGAACACATGCATTTACCCACTGCCAAGCACACCATTTATTTACCCATATAAAGATGTGAGGGGACCTGCTAGGGCTTACTGTGCTTGTGTGTGTGTGAGAGAGAGAAAGACAGGCAGAGAGAGAGAGAGAGAGAGAGAGAGATATAGTATGTGCATTTTGTTAGGGAGAGTGATATTTTTATTCATCATATGGGAATGTGCATGTGTGCATGTGCAAACTAATGTTTTGTTTTCACAGACGGATAGTTTCACCTCTTAAATGGCGAATGTGTATGTGTGAGTGAGAGATAGTGAGCCCCTGCTCACCTGTGTGTGTGCATATGTGTGTACATATATATTTGCCTCTGTGATGGTGAAGACTCTCCTCCAGCATCACTCCACTGATCATCTTTGCCACTGTGATGGAGAAACTCAGCAAAGTCAAGTGATTCTGTGATGGAGAGTAAATGTGCAGAGATGCATAACAGCCCGAAGTAATTAACACACTCATTTTCAAATACAGACACACACACAGACTGCATGTATGCACTTAGCTAGAGAAACTAAAATGCAAGAAACACACAAAACCAGGCACTCTAACTCTCTCTCTCTCTCTCTCTCTCTCTCTCTCTCTCTCTCTCTCTCTCTCTCTCTCTCTCTCTCTCTCACACACACACACACACACACACACACACACACACACACACACTCGCAGACTGTGTATTATTTTTGGAGTCAGTCAACCCAAGCTAAATCTGGTCTCTTCATTTTGCCCGAGCGCTTCAGAGGGAAAGCTGTGAGGACTGGTGTGCGCATATGAAATTGCTTACATTATATGCTGCAATGTTTTTCCAATGGGCTGGAACATCTTAAGCTAAAAATGAATTGCAGGTCTTATCGACACCATGTTGTGTGGTGGCTGAGCCTTCACTTCCCCTTCTCAGAGTGCTCCATCATAAGGACAGCTGTCACTTTTATAGTGCGTGCATGTGCATGTGTGTGTATGTATACCATATGTTTGAATGTGTCTATAAGCATATGTGAATTTATGAGTGTGTGTGCACTTATGTGTGTGCCTTCTATTGTATAGCAGTGTGCGGTGGCCCTCTATAGCAGGTCATGTGTTGAGACAAAGGATCACATCTGCCTCCCGCTGAAGGGAAGTCGTGCACATCTATTTGTTTTAACACTGGTCGTCCAATGCAGGAAGATGTACAAATGTGCAAACAGATGATTATCATAAATGTGACACATTTTATACAGCCCAGCAGGTACATTGTGTATGCATCTGAGCCTATACGTGTGTGTGCATGTGTGTGTGTGTTTGGGTACGTTTGTGATCTCTGTGTGTTCTCATATGCATATTTATTCTTGTGTGTGCATTCTTGCATATATATGTGTGTGTGTGTGTATGTGTGTGTGTGTGTGTGTGTGTGTGTGTGTGTCAGACAGAGGCTCATTGGTATGCTGAGTGTCTCCGGTTCCCCTGTGGTGCTGGGTGGGATAGGAAGCATCTGTCACCTCTGCAGAGATCCAGCATGCTGCCGACTTTAACCCTTAAAGCGCTGCATCACCTGAGGGCTGCTATCTCAGAGAAAAAGAGAGAGAGGGAGAGAGAGAGAGGAGAAAAAGAGAAAGATTTTTATTGGCGGAGACGCTCAGATCGCAGCTCTGCTGTGAGGATCTCTGCCTCGCTTGATAGAATCGAGGGAGGAGCAAATGTAGGCAGGCATGGCCTATCCCAGCTGGAGGCGGACCCTGGTTGCTGCAGCAAAACCCAATACCTTGACAACCTATTGGACAACCAAGAAAATTGCTAACATAAAACTCTCCCTCTCCTCCCCTCTTTTTTTTCTTTCCCCTTCCCAGTGTAATTTTTTTGCCTCCCTGTCCCTCCCTCACTATATTTGGATATGTCCTGTAGGATTGTGTGAGGAGTGGTTGATACAAAGAGGTAGATAGAGTTCTACAAACACACTCACTTCCAATGTGAGATTACTTAGCGTGAGAAAAGGCAGAAAGACATATGTGACAGTCTACCAACAGAGTGATGATGGAGAAAAACAATATAAATAGTTAGGAATAACAGGAAGCATCAGAGAGAGTTAGGGTGAAATACATGACTTCTCACAGTACTCTGTGGGCCCTTTGTCTGTGTGTGTGTGTGTGTGTGTGTGTGTGAGTGAGTATGTCATGAGTAACAATACCTAATAACAGGGACAAAAGAATTAGAATCAGATTTCTTAGACAGGTATGTGTGCACGCACAAAGAATTTGACATAAAACAAAAGTAAGCTAAAGTTTGCCAGCTAGTACATGCTAGTACTAATCAGTTATATTGGTCTTTTTTATATTGTCTCTACAGGCTGCTGAATTTAATTTTGTCTTGCGTATCATGAAATTCAAATGATTTTTATGAAGAGAGTGAAAAAAGATAGCTAATTTGTAGAGCAGTTTATACTGCAACTGAGTAGATTAATATGGGTGGCACAATTTGGCTAATAAGAAGCAATAGCCTCCTTTTTTACTCCCCCTCAAAGATAAATTTCATTTGAAAGAGTCAAACAAATTTGCTTTAACGGCCATAAGTGTCACAAAATGTTGCTGTATTAGTGTTTAATGTTGACTGGGCCTTAAGACAATGTAAACGGCACATTACACTTTATACTATTCTTTTGCTGGTACACGATTTGATATAATGTCAGCAAATGAAAAAAAAAACATGAAGGAAACATATTTGTGTATGTGTGTGTGTGTGTGTGTGTGTGTGTGTGTGTGTGTGTGTGTGTGTGAGTATGTCTCCTCCGGGTGTCATTGAGCTCTGGTATAAATCAGTGTACGAGCATTGGGCTGCAGTAAATTAGCCAGGTTTTAATTGTGTCTGTAATAGATGAGTATAATTAGTCAAGGCTCTTCCTCAGCCTCTACTGCCCTGAAATAATCATCTTCTAACCAAACTACACATCCCTTCGTCTCTCCATCTCTTCATCCTTCATTCCTCTTTGGCCTGAAGGGACAGGAGGGATCTTCTCCTCCTCCAGGTTCCCCACTCTGACAGCTCCTCTGAGAAGAGTCTCTCTACTTGAGAGAGACCCTCCTCCCTTTGTCTAAGAGAAATCCTATTAACTAGAAGAAAAATACAGATTTCAACTTCAAGTGAGCAAGGATTCTTGTTTTTTTTTTGTTTTTTTTACTTTTTGTTGTGTTGAACAGGAACAGGAAGAATTATGACAGAGTCTGGGCTATAGGATAAATACAAAACCATTTTTTGGACTATTTGCAAACTGACAATCTGATATTTCATCTGCCAGACTCACTTTTTCACAGTCACTTTCCATGTGTTCCACTCATTCCACGCCATGCATGCCTTTAAAGGAGAGCCTTTTCTGGAAGTGTGCACACTTATCCCCCAAAATGAACACTTATTGCAGCCTGCCCTTCTCCTTTTTGTCATATTTATTTTTCTATTCTATTTATTTTTCTATTGATGTCGATGCCTTTGAGTTTCACCCTTTGGAACAGATGTACATCCCATCAGAGGTACACAAGTTTATTTCAAGCATAGCATAGGCTTTATTTAGGCTTTGAACTACCACAACCAGAACAGCTTAAATAGACATTAGCGCATAGTTTCCACATTTCTCTAAATATTCACTCATTTGAGGTGCTGATGGCAGTTGTTCAGTGTAGGACTGAAGTGTACTGGATTGAAATCTGGTGGCTTTTAAAGAAAAATCATGAGATTAAAATCATTTCCCACTCATCAAACCATTTGATGACCTCTTATGACCTGTATGGAAGTATCTGTGGTCCTCATGTGTGCTCATTTATTTATGCTGTTAGTTTTACTGAGTCATCCAGACATGATGCACCATAACCACTGTCTGCTGATGTAAATGATAATCGAATAGATATCAATACATAGTAAATACATATCTCCCTAAAAATTAGTAAAAAAGAGCATTCAAAATGTCAGAGATGCAGGATGTCAGTCATGTGTCTGGACTTGCACACACAAAGATTTGCTGATCACAGTCGCCTCTTGATAATCTATAATGCACCTAATCACAAGTGGGTGGGTGTAAGTTAAAGAAAGACTTGACCAATGGGATTTGACATTGCTGACAGCCTGCACCTGATAAGGCAGGACAAAACTGAAAAATGTTGCTGCAGGGGCGATCCATGCACTGATTAGGCTTGTGTTCGATTCCTCCGAGCGCCGATTCATCAGTGTCCACTAGCAGCTGTTTACCGGGGTTCTCGGGTGTCAGTGTGGTCACATCACTGCTGAGACCTCGCCAATCTCTGTCGCACAGAATCAGTGTCCGGGAGAGTAGGAGCTCACCCCTGCCCCATTCTCTCTCTCTCTCTCTCACACACACACAGACACACATAGGAAATTCAACAGTGCTCCGCCCTAGAGTACACCAACAATGCATGCACACCTACAGGCCATCACTTCAGCTGAAACTGACCACACACACACACACACACACACACACACACACACACACACACACACACACACACACACACACACACACACACTCTAGTCCATTTTGAGATGCCTCCTCCTTTCCTGAAGTGCCTTGGTCACCAATCAGGACCACTTTGTCAAGGCACAGGTAACCGTGACGACTCTAATCCCTTGGCAATCGGTTGGTCATTCATCACAGCCAAGGGAAGGGGAAAGAGATGAGCGGGTAGAGGGAGAGAAGGAGGAGAGGAAGGGAAAAAGAGAGTGGGGGCGGGTGTCACAGACAGGGGTAACGGTGCAGACAAATGGCCCCAAAAATTCAGTATTAATCAGCAACTGATTTGCTGCCCCTTTAAAGCCAATACCACTTAACAGCGGGAGAGAGGGAGGGAGGCAAGCTGGTGGGATGGAGGAAAGATGAGTGTGAGTTTAAAAAGAGAGACAAAAAACAAGGGGAAGGAGAAAAATCTGAAAAAACAAAGGCAGGGGGGAGAGAAAGATTTAAAGAGAAGAAAGAGAAAAGGAAAGAACCTTATTGGAATTGACTATTGCATTAAGTGTTCAGTTTGTGACACTTAAATGCCCCCCCTACACATACACCCACACACACCCACCCACACACACACACACACACACACACACACACACACACACACACACACACACACACACACACACACACACACACACACACACACAGTATAGCCCCCCTGTTGATTTGTCACCGGAGTTGATCAATAGCTGTGATGGAAACAGTATCAGCTCAGATGGATTAAACGTCCCAGTGGCTCTGACGTTGCTTTCCCATTAAGAGAAGGCTAATCATTACACACACACATACACGCACACACACACACACATGCACACACAACCAAACAAAAATATACAAGTAGGCTACACAAACACACACAGAATGCATGCTTATGTATATACGTTCCCAATTGCAGTTTCATATCAATTTAAATGCTGTAGCCAACATAAACAGGACTTTTATACACATAGCAGCATCTGAAAACACACGTCTGTTAAAGAAGCTGTGAAGTGCTAACAGTGTGACTGTATTGATCTAAGCTTGTTTCCCTCGACAAAACACTCTTTGGTCTTTAACAACCCCACTGATCACTTTATGTGACAAGAATGTAACAGGTTAAATGTTTTCCACTCTTTAAAATCCTGTAAGAAATAGATTGGACATGAATTTCTCTGGATTATCACCCAATGTTGTACTTTGTATAACAAATTGCTGATGACAGAAAATCCACATGAGATTAAAGATTTTTGTATGGAACAAATTTTAGTAGTAACCTAGATCTATAATCCATTTAAGGGATCAGTTCTCCTGAATTACAAAAAAACGAAATATCTCCTTACTTACCTGCAGCAGTATCAGTCCATGTAGATATGTTTGGTTTTATGTATGGATCTTTTCATCTAAGAAAAGAAAGAAGAAACTTGATTAGGCTGTAATGAAAAAACTGTATTGGGCTGGAATGAAAATAGTTCATAAATTTATACAAATGCATGACAATTTAAAGCAAAAGCCAATAAGGTCTTGGGTCACCACATGCCTCCTTGGCATAGAGTCATGCAATGCAATTTCCATAATTGTTTTGATGATGAAGGGGGAAAGAGTTGTCTGACTTTGACTGAGATTTGGTGAGTGTACAGTAGCAAATGAGTTAGATCATTTGTATTCACCAAACTAGTCAGTGACCCCAGAGTAAAAGAATAAGATGCCATTCAGTATTTTATACTAATCCATAACTATACTAATCCATAACCATGTTGATAGCACTCTGATGCAATCTAAGCGTGCAGCTGTTCACTATGACTACACCGACATGCTGATGTTAAAGGGCACATATTGTGCACATGTCCATTTATAACCATTGCTTAAAATATAATCATAATAATAATAATGTTGGTTTAGTTTAATGTAGTTTTGATGTAAATTGCTGCAATGAACATTGTGCTGTCAGCAGGGTTAGAAAGTAACATGTTACAAAAGTAATGAATTACTGTAATGCAGTGCTTCTTGCTGTAATGCAGTAATATAAGGCATTACATGAAAAAATGGTAATATTTTACTCAGTACAAGTGTCAGCATGTTACAATGTATTTTTCAACCTGGATTAAAGTGGTATTTTGTTTCTTAATACAAATTCGCTAAAATCCTGGCGAGATCAGCAGCAGTGAAACATCCACACAAAATGTTTTACTACTTTTTTCTTTTGGCTCGTCAGACAGAAGATTGAGAAGCTGCAGAAATATCACATAACACTTTCTACAGATGTGCTTATGGTCAAATACTTTATGTTTGGGAAAACAAGAATTTGGAGAAGATTGTAGTCAAAGTACATTTCTACTTTGTGTCTTTGTGTCTAAACCTCAAGAACTGTCTATTCCTTAAACAGCAGCAGGAATTTAACTAAACATTAGCAAGTTATAAAAGATGCAAAAGGAGGAAAAGGAGGACAAGAGTGAAGATGAAACAGCAAAACAGCCAAAATGAGGGTTCTCCCACTCTGTATTTCCTCAGCTTCAAGAGGTTAGGAGACTCATTTTGTTGAAAAAATAAAAAGTGCTTTCACCAGTGGAATTGCCTTCTTTTCGAAAACTTGTCAGCAAAGATAGCAGCAACAAGGTCATTTCCAGTTATTATGGTGAGAGTAACTTAGAAGTAATGCAATAAAAGTAGTAATAGTAGTGAGTAATTTTAAATACAGTGATATTGTAATGTAACGAATGACATTAACAAGTAACAAATAATGCATTACAGGAGCACTACATGGAGGATTACATGTAGCACACTGGAGGCACCATGTTTATTATGTGTAAATCAGAGATACAATTGAATTCCAGATTTTTGATAATATATTATTGACTACAAGTGTTTTTTTTCCATTTTCTGAAATACTGGTTAACTAGAACTGTCCCTCTGCAGGGTGCTGCTCCTAAAAATTTAACCAGACTTTTTGATGTTTAGATTGACAGGAATGTTCACTAAAGGTAAATAATGGAGAAAAGGGGGAAATAAGATTAAAAGCCCATTTTTCTGACTGCAACTAAAGAGTGTGGGGGCAGATATGCTGACAATTGACACTGACTCTAAGATTTACTTGCCTGATACTGACCCTTTTCCTCTGTAAGCCTACATAAAATGAGCCAAGTCAGTGCAATGACCAGATGGGATCTTCTTGGCAGCAATGTCAACAAGCCATAGTTAGTATAGGAGTAGTAGGAGTAGGAGTTACTTTACTTCATGCTTTATTCAAAGAATTTCCACTTAAATGATTCAGGATCCAAGTTAAAATAATCAAGTGGACTATACAACCTTGGCAACAACCTTAGCTATAAAGATAATGGAATGGACAGCCATTTGTGGGCATGAGTGAACAATCTATAGAAAGGTTAAATGTACGTTTACCTCAAGTTTTGTAATGCCTGTCAAATTGAACTGACATCTGGCATCATTACAGTAGAAAATTAAACAAAAAATGAAGATGCATAATATGCCCTACAAACTGGTATAATGATTTGTTTTGTTATAATTGTATGCCTTTTTTCAAGTGTAGCTGAGATTATGCTAATGTAAATGTCATTTGTCTGTTTAAGTTATTGATATAAATCATAAATGTATTGGACAAAAATCTAAATGTTTTCCCGAAGTGATTTCACTAAATAAAATGTCAGAAGACTACCAAGCTGATTAAAACCCTTCCTGCTATGGGACTGGTAACAATCCATTCAATATTTGTTGAGACATTTCATGAAAAAACAATATTTTTAAAAATTAAATATCAACATTATGGTGAAAAGTAGGTTTCATCTTCTATAGATGATAAATCTCTGCATCAAATTTCATGACAATCCATCTGGCAGGGATGTTCAGAGAGACTGGAACATACTGGTGAACTCATAGACTGGCACTTGCTATTCATCCATGCTCTTAGCAAGTCTCACAGCTAACAATACTCTCAATTATTTCCAAGTTTCCCATGTGTTTGAGTCTCTCACATCTATACAACTGATGTTACTCTTTGAATAGGTCACAAATGTGAGTTACTTTTTTTAAAGGGCAAATATGACAAATGCCAGGATTTAATAGTAATATTTGTTAGGGACCATTTTCAACCATGGATTAATACACATATATTGCATTATCAGGAGCAGTGTGTATACGGACCAATATGTAATATTTAATAAATATAAGCTACAGTGCCTCTAATAATGTTAGAAACATCATAATTTTCATCATCATGAAGGAACCTCTAACCCAGTGCAGAAGTGATGCTCATTAGGTGTTTTGAATAATTCTGGCTAATTAATGGAGCTCTATATGTGACAGAGAAATATCAGAGTTAGTAGAATCAAATCATTGCTGATCATTGCTGACATAAAAAATCTCATTCATAGGCCCAGGTGGACAAAGGCAGATCATTAGTGCCCTTTAACCTGTTGACCCTATACAACCCTGCCGGAAAAACGTTGAGTTAAGTGTGTGTTTGTGTGTGTGTGTGTGTATAAGGTAAGCACTGTACATGACCAAGGATCACATGGTGAGGTGATGCATTATGTGATATGTGACGCAGGAAAGAACATGAGGCGGGGGAGCGGAGTGAAAGTGAAGGAGAGTGATAGCTCTGCGGGGAGGAAGCAGGAGACCATCTGCTGTCGACTACCTGCTGTTCTCCCTTTTCTCTCCGCTCACCTTCCCTCTCTTCACTCTCCCCCCGTTTCCCCTGCCTCTACGAAACTACCCAAGTCAGTTGGTGTTGAGAGAGCTGGTGCATGCACCAGGGACCCCAGTTCTGCACATGAAGCAAGCAAGAAGGATTCAGTTTCCGTCAATTTTTGACTTTATGTTTTATATTTTAAATCTTCAGTTACTCCTTTTCTGAAGTAAATATTGCATTTTTTGGTCGCTGTCTCTCTCTGTCACTAAACAAATATGCAGACAAGAGATACACAAGCACAACAAACACACAAACCTCACCAATTCACCGTGAAAGGGTCCTACTAATGGATTTTGAAGATTCCAATTTCCCCTCTGCCACCAAAGACAGAAAACCCTCTGAGCTCAATTACCCCTGTCTCATGCACACCAGAAAAGACTTAATGCACACACACACACACTCGGAGGCGTCTTCAGTTGTAATCATAGAGACACACACACACACCCTTGCACACTTTAAGCCACTGTGACATGCCGAGAATCACACAATCAGAGTCACGCAAGGAAAGTGAGAGGAGCATTAGTCTAAGGTAGATCTTATGTGATAGGAGATAACAAGCTGAGGGAGGGGAAGAAAAATTGAGGAGTTTGTTGGTAGGTGAAGCGTGGCGTTGTTGGGGGGAGGGGAGAGGGTCATGATACACAAAAAAGGAGAAGATGTTAGGGTAGTTAGATGGGAGGATAGGTTAAAGTCAAGTTGCGGGGAAAAAATATGGGAGTGAAGAGATCTGCAGAGAGGAAAAAAGAAAGATATTGAGGCAATATAGACTTGGACTTGAGAGGAGGCGCAGGCCCCTCTTTGTGTTGACAGAATCCACTCTTCCAGAAACCTTATTAAATTCTACAATTAGCTGAGCGTCTCAGGCTAAATAATATATAAATAGGCTCAATTTTCACATTCCGTTATTTGAGTCAGCTCGGGCCAGGCTTTGACTGGAGGGAAAACAAAAAAACTTAAATTATAGCAAGGCTCTCTCTTTGTCTGGCCACCCTTTTAACAGGATAATTACTAGTCTATTCATTCGCGCTCAGCAAGGACCATATATCACCTCACTGCGCATTGGCCTAGCCTCGCCTTTCTGTGATAAACTGGGGAAGTGGGGAAGTGTGTGTGTGTCTGTGCACGCGTGTGTGCACGCGCGTGTGGTGGGGGGTTCGGGGACTGCAGGATAACGTGTACCCGCTGATCTCGGCTTGCTGTCTGCTGCCGGCTTTCACCAAAAGCCCGCTCGCTCGGATTGAATAGCCTGCCTGAATCCTGCTAGAATCTAGAGAGCACCAGGAGCGCTTGCACCTTGGTTTCCAGAGTGACACGGACACCTTCCCATGGGGCCCCGGCAATGAGGAAATTGAGCGAGAGAGGGAATGAAAGGGAGAAAAAGAGGGAGCGAGATGCATCTATTATTCAGCACGGCCCCCCGACCCCTGCATACGCGCACCATTAAAAATAGGAAATCCATAGCGGAGACAAATGGCTTCTAAATGAAGCGCTACAGGAGGAGAGCGGAGATAGGGACCCCTGTCACATATGCTTTAATTGTCTCCCAGGGCGATAAGGGGGATTTATCAAATTCATCATGCCAGTGAGGGGTGTTTAGGCCCACAACGTCGACCGGGTTGGAGAAGTGGCGCCGGACATGTGTTTGTTCATTTCAAAGATACGCGCCAACGAGGCAGAGAGCGACAATTAGGGTGGTGGCTATTATGTTTAAATAAAACCCAGTGTATGGGCTGGTCTGGTGTAAATAAGAACACTACAAAAGGCTGTAAAGGTTCAAACTTTGTAACAAAATGCAATAATTTAAAAAGCATTTAGCCAGGTGGCTACTTGGCAGGTTCATTCAACTGCTGGTGGTGTCTTGAAAGGACAGTAGCAGCAATGATTGTATTCATCAGTAGCAAAAAAAATTGATGTTGATGCGTTGATGTCATTGTTTTAAAAAGTTTTTAGGGAAATGAAAACTTAAGTACTCAACAGATTACAATGAATACTGGCAATTTATTCAGATTCAAGTTTATTTTTAGCATATGCTGTCCTGTTGCAGTACATAACACATATCAGTTTCCACCTGAAAATGGTCCCCAACAAATAATCAATTCATGAATGAATCAATTTTATATTGTCATTGCATTTTGGAAAAAAATACAAAAAA
Source organism: Eupleurogrammus muticus (assembly GCA_036785175.1). NCBI lineage: Eukaryota > Metazoa > Chordata > Actinopteri > Scombriformes > Trichiuridae > Eupleurogrammus > Eupleurogrammus muticus. Next base: position 1,276,526 of record JAYKQN010000020.1, read on the forward strand.
ATTTAATTGGTGGATTTCATAGATAGACCGTTTGAGTCATTTCTGCTGGAAGGAAAAATAAATTACTCAGCCCTCTTAAGAAACAATGACTGGATGAATAGGTATTTGTGATGATTAAAAAACAAAGGTGGAAAAAATGGAATCAGTAGGAATGACTTGGTTAGTGCCCCAGACTGGAAAATAGGACTTTTTATGTTTTAATTAACCCAAATTGATTTTGCAACTGACCCAAGTTGTGGAAGTGATTCTTCCAATGTGACCCTGTGTTTGAATCAGATGCATACAAGTGCTCAGTATCAAATTTGAAGTCTCTGGGCGAAGTAACCGCAGATTAATGGGGTAATAAACTAAAGGCATTTCGGCAGTCCCTGCTCTCACTGAGATCTCCATTTGGAAAGCAATTCTTTCACTAAAATACATTTGTGACAGTTATGGTCGGGAGTGGAGGCAGAGAAAGACAGAATGAGAGGAGTATATAAGAGAAAAATGTATTTCCATGAGAGTAGAACAAAGCATGTTTAGCTTTGCAGCCCATCAGAGAGGATGTCTGCATGTGTGTATGTGCATGCGCGCGTGTGCATGTGTGTGCGCTGAATTGTGATGTGATGGATTAATGACAGTAGGCATGGCAGCTCATCTCCTCCATGGGTGACAGAGAGAGATGTTACAGCGCAGAGACACCACAACCAACACGCTAGTAGGCAGGTGTCACACACACACACACACACACACACACACACCCCGCCCCGACCCCCACCCTTCATCCCTCGCATGTTCCCCTGTAAGTGTGCTTGTATTTTGGTGGGCAGCGGCCTCCTCATCTTCTTCACAGCCTGAGACCGTGCCCATCAACCCCCCTTCACCTCTGATCCCAATGCTTCCCATCCCAATCAATGGGAGGTCTATGAATATTTCACACACCTCAGGCAGGCGTGAGGCAAGCAGGAGGGGGAGTGTCCCGGTCACCCATGGGGGGAGTAGCAGAATGGGGGTGGGGTGGGGAAGACGTGATTTAGGCTGTCAGGGCGCCATTGTGGTGGAGAGATGGGGCTTCTCTTCCTGAGTCAGACAGGGCCAATAACTCTTTAGAGAGAGAGAGAGAGGGAGAGATGTAGAGGTGAAGTCGTAGTAGAGAGGAAACAAGGAGAAGTGGGAGACAAGAGGAGAGTTTCTCACCACAAAAAGAAAGCCTTTTTGGTTCCTTCTCTACCTCCTCTTTGCATTTCTCCTCTCACTCTCTCTCTCTACTTCTGACCCTCTACCACTTTTGTTACCCCCCCACACACACACATGCTCTCTTTCCTTCTTTGCCTCTTGCAACTCCTGCCCACCCCCCAACACACACACACACACATGCACACACACACCTCCCCCCACCTACTCCTCCCCTCCTTCCATCTGTCTTTCTTGCTGCAGTGCCCATGCTGCCAGGCAGTATAAATCAAATCTCGGGGCTTGGCTGCAATGGGCCTGAAAATAAAAAGGCATAAAAGTGTCGGGATGAGCTACGGGCTGGGGGGAAGAATTCCTTTATGATGGGTCTAAATCCTCTTCCCGCTCCACATCCTCCTCAGCACACACACGCTACACACACACATGCACAGACACACGCACGCACACACACACACCCACAAAGACATTGCTTGTAGATGCATGCACATGCACAACATATGCTCTACACTGAAATGATCCCCCCCCAAACAGCAGTATAGTTTGGGTCCCTCTCTCTCTCATAGATACCTGTGCAACCCCCACAAACACACATGCATGCACACCTACTCACACAAACACACAAACACTGCCACACATATTAAGCTCTTTGTTGGCCGTGATCAGAATTGAGACATCCTCTCCGTCCATGCTCTTTAAAGGGACAGTTCAACTAAAACTCCAGCCTGTGTTGACATAACCCTGTTTCTGTCGCCTGCCCTTGCTCACATTTCCCTAAAGTTTTTCCAGGATGCCCACTGAGACGACTGCTCCTCAATTGCAGAAAGAGATGAAGGATTACAGGGATGTCATCGACTACCTGGTACAACTTTATTGCAACTGATACAAATGTCCAAAGGCAGAATAAAAGAATAGCTGCGATATGTTTGAGTACTTCAGTTCTCAGAGTGGAGCTGTCTTTGTTTTCTTTCTTTAAACAAAAAAGAGACCATAACAAAATAATGCAAAAAGACTACAAGTAATAATTAATAAGTGAATTAATGCTTTTGTAGACAAGGACATTTTAGGGGTAATAAAAATGCATTTTATTCACAAAACTGACAGTAGTTCTTGTAGTAATGAGTTGTAAATATCTTTTACTGTCTAAGATGGATTTTAGGTTTTCATTCTGGATTATAGCACAAAGGTGGGCCACTACACTGTGTAAAATAGTAATTGCAGACAATTTATGATTTCTCTAGTCTCCATCTATGTATTGTTCTGAGTAAATAAACCAATATAAATGATTGAGGTGGCCTATAGCATATTGAAATGAACATGCCGGCAGAGATGCATTGTAAAGGTTGTCTAAATGATTATGGGAATGAAGATGGAGGTGAGTGAAAGCACAGTGAACAGGCAACTCCATCACCTGCTAAAATTAACCTATAGCTCAAAGTTCTCCTTTAATCTATCCCATGTGCACTTTGTCAATTCTATTAGATCATGCTGCGTGTGTATGTGCATGTGGGGGACAAACACATGCACACACAAGCAAGCAAGCACACATGCACACACAGAGTGATGATGATAATGGTGAGCACTTCCCTAAGTGAAGCCTATTCAGTCACAGTGGGAGCCATCTCAGACCTAATTATGCTTGCTTTGGTGTTTTAACTGTATTGATCAAAATGCTGAAACAAACAAGAAATGCTTATAAAGCTGGAAAAGAAGAGCCCTCAGGAGATGTGTGTATGTGTGTGTGCATGTGTGTGTGTGCTCCAGAGAAGTGAGAGTGATGATATGGATCTGAGAGGTTGTGAGATATTGTTGGTTATATAAAAAATTGCAATTCTGAGCTTTTGAGTTATTAATTACTGCCACCCTCCCCTTCATTCATTTTTTTTTTACCAGCCATTAGAAATAAATCCACATATTCCTGCACGTATGTGCTCACATACACACATGCAGGATCACACTTACATCCATAGACACAAATTACCTCGTCCATACCGGCACTATGCGTACAATACCCTGCTCTGATGAGCAAGCTCCCGTCAACCTTGGAACTCTCTGGAAAGACAATGCAAGGGGAGCCATGCTGCGAAAGAGAGGACATGGGGGTGGCGGGAGGAGATAACGTGGAGCGAGGGATGGAGAAAGGGAGACAATGAAGGAGAGAAGGAGGGAGGGAGAGAAGGAGATAGTAAGTGGTGTTGCTCAGTATAGGGCAGGAGGGCAGTGCTCCCTCTCGCTCTCCATCTCAGCTCATCTTGAATGCAAATGCAGTTTCTATACGGTTCCTTTGTGCCGCTTCTAACTGCTCCAGAGAGAAGCAATTACAACTGCTCCATTCACTCAGAGAGAATGACACGCATGGAAAGAGAAGGGTAATTAATAAAGATATAGAAGGAATGATGGAGGAGGAAAGGAGGTGAACATATACCTGTAGAGGCCCTTCAACTGGTATTGGAGCAGTGTAGTGATTATAAAGGTAGCTTTGCTATAGACACACCACCAAACACTGACATGAGGAGCTGACCTGACCCATGATCTCTGACCAGCTGCTTTATGAAAGGTCAAAGGTGAGAGAAGTGTTACGTGGAGTGTTTGCCCTCAGTAAATATGCTACATCAATAAATACACACACACACACACACACACACACACACACACACACACACACACACGCACACACACACACACACACACACACACACACACACACACACACACACACACACACAGTGAAAACAGCAGAATTTATTGAATCAAAAGGACATCCAGATATGACATCACTCTCCCCTCCTCTGCCTCTGTGAACAGATAGTTGCAGTGCCTGGGCCGTATCCTATTGCAGTCACAGCGGCGGTGCGGCGCTGCAAGATATGGTGGGAGTTTTTATGGCAGTCATTTGGGCCGCTAATATGTCATCTCCATTAGCCGACTTATACCTCTCGCAGATAGATGGCCATGTGACATTTATCTGCACACAGGTCATATTTTAGCCGTTAAATGGCTGATGATGTCTGGAGTGTGTGCGAAATGAGGATGTGCGTGTTTTTAGCCATGCCACAGCGAGGTCGGGAGAGGGGGGAAAGGGGAGATGCATTGACTTTTAATTATGCTCTATGCAATAGCTTTTTAGAGGTAATAATCACATATACAATGCAAGTCGTCACCTTTAACCCAGCCCTCACCCCACGCACACACACATACTAGTAATAGGGGGGAGTTGGCTATGAGGTCGAGACCCAGGCCTCCTGCCTCAACAGTTAAGATCTTGCTGAGATACAGTGAGCCCAGGCCTGCTGTGTCAGCAGAAAGAGAAAAAATACCCAACTACAAAAGAGTACAGCCAATTAACTTAGCAGTCTATGATGAGATAACATAGATTTATCATTTAGCTCATCACATACTGAAGAGCCGTTTACCCCCCCCCCCTTATATGTATGAAATCACATCCGCTTTATCAGAAGAAGCAGAAAAATATTTGATTGTGTTCTTTGTGTGTGTGTGTGTGTAAGTGTCACCTATAGGAACTGAGTCACCTGTCCAGAGGCGCTGAAGTTGACTAATGTGACAGAAAATTAACAATTATTAATATCACACACACACACACAGCCGCTGCATCTTGGCCCGTTCACAAAGCAGTAGACACCCTTTTAAAATACAGTTGGGTCAGGGCCTTTTTTGGTGTTTTAGAGGTATGAAGCACTTCAACGCACTTTGGAAATTGAGTTATAAATTCCTGAGCTGAAATTTAAGTGTACTGTGAATACCCAATATCCAAATGCTAGATGTTCCCCTCTATAAAAAAGCAGATGGGTGCATGTACACACAAACGCAATCAGTTGCTTTTCATTTTGTCAGGAAATTGACTAGCTCTGAATGAAATGGTCTGTGTGCATGTGTGTGTGTGTGGGAGAGACTAAGTGTGTGTCATGCTTTGTGCCTGTCATGGGGATCATTGATAAGGTCAACCTTAACAGCAAACAGAGATGGAGAGCTCTGACCACAGACCAGTGGGACTCTGAAAATGACAGGATGAGGAAGCGAGAAAATGCTCATTCATCCACAGCTTTCCCACCAGTGTGCCCTTGCTCCTGTGTGTGTGTGTTTGTGTTCACAGCTGTCAGCGTGTTTTCCCGACAAGCGGCTGTGTACGCAGTGTTTTTGCTGTGTGAACACAGCTCAGTGGCTAGTGTGTGAAGTCGGTGACAGCTTCATTATGGCCTGGGTGCACAGGGAGACAGCACCATCCAGGGGAAGGAGAGAAGAGGACAGAAGTGGGACAGGCCAGGTTTACTCTGTTGCCCATGTCAGTTCAGCAGTTGGTGGGGGGGCAGGGGGACAGCTGGTGTCTCCTTTAATGAGCCTTAATTTTTTATCAGCTTTCAATTTACAGGGTTGTCCAGCATTTCTACACCACCTCTCATTCCCATAACCCTGTGGAAGTCTTTTGAGGTGGTCTCATTTTTTGCAGGGGATTCCAGGAGAGGCGTTTAATTAACTAAATTTGCTGTCTTCCTTATATTTTGGCATCTCACCAGGGACAGCTGTGACATAGGGCTGAATGTGACCTTATCAAAAACACAGGACAGCATAGATGCTATAAGCCTAAGGTATAGCCAAACATTCAGATTTTATATACACATGTTGCATCCAGCTGTAGTTTCACATACACTTAGTTAATCAGTTCATTTTAGAAACCTAATACATAGAACAACATCTAATTTGTGTACAGTTCTTGATCAAATTTGCTTAGAACTGTTCTAAAGTGAATCTGTTACAGGTAGAGCAATGCAATTAGCAATAATACAATGGAAACTAAAAATAGTATGTATATTACACCCTGTTCCAAGAGACAGTGTCCCCAACAACCTTAATGCCCACAGAAGAAAGCAGAGTTGGTTATGATCAATTAGAACTCAACCAGCATCACTGGATGTTTTACAACTCCCATTTCAGAATACACTACAGATTTATCAAGCCTTCAGAGATTACTCAAGCTGCGCAACATTGTACACTAGCTCCGCTTCATGAGAGCAAACTTAACAGTGCATTACCAGCAAAGCAACTTTATCTGCATTGTGAACTTACAGTGTCACAAATCCTTAGCTATACTCCCTCTACTGGGCTGCAGTGACAGTGCATTACCGCTGCACTGCAACATCAAGAGCTGCCTATCGGGTGTAGAAGATAAGCCATGGCATACCAAACTCATTATAGCAGCATTCAATGAATTAGGAAGCATTTTTTCTTCAAAAAAGACAATTTATTCATCCATTAACAGATAAAAGCATTCATTTTTTAAAAGCTTGTCAACATCCCTTGCTAACCTCTGTACAGCTTTAGTACAAATTAAAAATCTATGAACAGGCATTATTTAAGAATGTACCTTAAATTTAGGTCTTTTTAAAAAAGAAACATTTATTTATAATATTTTTTCAAGTAAATTTCTAAGCCATTGCTTTAGGATAAAACTAAAGCATTGTTAAAAAGTGGAATAATGAAGCAAACGAGTAAAAGTTTACTTACAAAGAACAAAAACAGTAAGAAAGACAAGTCTGAATTATCACGAATAGGTTGACAGACTTTTGTCCAAACAAAAAGATGTTCAAGTAGCCAAGATCAGTTGCATTTTGTGGAAGACAGTGGGACAGTTTAACAAGACGGGGTCTCAGTCAGACACTCTAAAGAAGGGAGGGGGCCTCCTTGCACAGTAGTTTCCACACTTAGTCCCAAGCCTGATGATGAAGAGCTGTTACAAGAATTGAGAGAAAAAAAAAAAAAAGTCAGTTTACTATTGAACGGTTTCCAAATTTAAACCAATGCATTTAGAATCATACCTTTCACAGTCAGAGTCACAGGAGGCCTTGTCCTCCAAGCAACTGATGCAACCGGTGCTGGAACGTTGTATAGCTTCAGCCACAGTGTACCTAGTTTTACCAGAAGCACACTTTTCGATCTTTGCAAGGCTGAGGTCTGACTGGAGGAACAGATGGAGTCGACTGTCCGATAATAGAAATGGCGTTTGAAGAACACTAAAAGAAAACATTTAATGAGACTTTCCCGAAAAATGGAACCAAGACAAGTGCAGGGAGACATCAAGATCAATTTCTAGTCTAACAAAGCTCATGCTTCAAATAACATTAACTACCAAGGCTGGGAAAGGGGAAAGGTAAAACGGTGGCTCTGCTATAATATGATGGCTGCTGCTGCTTCAGCTACAGAAAAACTCACATTTCTAAAAACTCCTCTAGGCCCTTCATCCTCTGGGTGACCTGTGCTGTGTTCTTCAGACTAAAGAAAGGGTTTGATGGTGGCAATTTGGGTACTTTTCTGTACAGAGAGGCAGAGAAAGGAAAAACAAGTCTGATTAATTAAAGAAGGCTATCATACATAAACAAAATTTCTTTGGTGGGAAGTAAACTTTACATGATCAGAGCATTCCGTTGCAGGCAGTGACGCAGCCAGACAAACTCACTGTAACGCCGCCTGACAAAGGAAGTCTTCTTTCGGAAGGATATGCTATTAGTCTTAAAAGAAAAGTTTATTAGAATTATCCAACTTACAGTAGTTAGAAAAATAGCTATTTTAACATGAGTATAGTCAAAATCTATAGTATTTAATTTCAATGTATTTGGATCACTGCATTTTATATCCTTAATTGAAGCGCATGTTAGGCTGTTCAGAGGAGCGTGCGTTTTTCTTTACATACTCAAAATATTTGGGTCAAATATTTGAGTAATAACTAATATTTAGCTTGCCAACCATGGTTTTTGAGAACCGCTTTACATCTGTGTTGCATGGACTCATTCAATTCCTCTGCATTTAGTGGTTTTGCCTCAGAAACCACATACTTGACATCACCCCACAGGTTTTTAGTGAGATTGAGGTCTGGGTATTGAGCTGGCTCCTCAACTTCAATTCTGTTGGTCTGGAACCAAGATTATTGTTTACTGGTGTGTTTAGAGTCATCTTGTTATGGCCTCTTCAGGTATTTTGGATCTAGACAAACTCTTCCATGGGTGCTGAAGGCAACTGGTCCAAAGAAAAAATTTGTGGATGATCTTTCTTTTTGGGTCTAAGGGCTGCAGGCAGTCCGTCAACCACAGTTCTCTCTGAAGACTATCAAGCATGGTGTTTCAATCTGATGTTTCTCTTCCTGTGGTGTCAGGCCAATTTATCACATAGTTAGCCCATATCAAAAAACATCAGGTCACATTGCCTTATGTTTAAGAAAAAATTAGTTTCAAGACTTCCTTAAATGCAGCAGTTAAACCAGCAGCATCTTTGTTAGACCAACAAAATTAAAGTCCAGCCCAAACCCTGGTCCTTAAAGGTGTGGGGTGACTTCAAATCTGCATTTATTTGTAAACTACTAAAATGCAGACACACCCATTTCTTTGAACAGCCCAGCATTATTAGTTTCTCAGTTGTCTGTAAAGTAATGAATAGACTTTTTTTTTTTTCACATATTTTGACTTAAGATATGAAATGCGGTATTCCCTATGGATCATAAAGATTTTGGCTTTCCTCATGTTTTAGAGGCTTATCTTGAACACTACTGTAGCTTCAAAACAAACTGATCACAAATTGATCTCACACTTTATTTAAGTTGCACTCACATGTAGACAGATCTCATAGTCGGCGTGTGTGTACCAGAGGTAATCTTTGTGGAGCTTTGGATCCCGGACACAAATGCTGAAAACCTCCCAAGTATTTAAGACAAAAAAAATAATTATTGCTTCATCTTACATGCATTGCGACTTTACAAAAATTATTTTAGACTGGTCCCAACCGAATTGTCAAAGTGCCACACTAGCCACAACAGTAGTTGAGCTGAAGTGGGGAGAGGCATCCTGGACACTTACGGTTTTTGAGACATCATCCAGCATAGCATCCATAGTGGAACAAAAACCTACGAGAAATAAAATTGTTTCACAAAAATGATCTGGTCCTACTTGCACATGTGTTAGCACTGCTATACAGATTATTAAGCCCCACTAACAGAAATCTGTTATTTGGGGCCATGAATAAAGAGATGTTCAATATTTTGTCACAATTACAGAGTAAATGCATTAAACCAAAAAAGGAGGCTTGTTTATGAAGCAGAGGCCTGGCTAAAAATTTGTCCGTAAGGACTCAAATTTGAAGCAGAGCTGAATTTGCATAAAGGGGAACAAAGAACAGAGGAACTGGATTTAGCTTGTGAGGGAAATCCTTCACTCCAAGGATCTAATTTACCAAAACAATATTGGAGACCAATTAAGTCATTGTCTGCCACAGCACCAACACTGTTCAAACACACTGTTCCTGTTTGAGACTACATGGGGGGAATTGATGTCCAAATAAAACACAGACACAAGAAGAGTAGTCCTTCCCAAGGATTTGTTGCTTTATGGCAGCAAAGATGTACAATGAGCAATAAAAGAAAATCTTCTTCAGGCAAATGCAGCTAAATAGATTCTAAAAGTGAAATCTGAAATGCAGCCACCAATGATAGTTATGGGTTGCATAAACTACCACAAATTCAGCACAATCAGTGCACTGAAACAGAGATTAATGCCCAAGAAAAAAAAGAAAGTTAGTCTTCTAGCCCTGAGCCAAATATGTGCACATAGCCTGTAAACTGCAGCTATAATACACAGAAAGACCCCTTTAATAAGCATTTGAGGAGTGAGAAAAAACAAATTTAAATAGGGTTAAGCACTGCTGTAGACTATAGTTGGAATAACTGTTTGTCCAATGCAGCTCTGTAGTTGCATTTGAAAAAATATAATAAAAGCGTATTCCTACCTTTTGCCTTCCTCGGAACCCAGCAGCGACCAGGTGTGTGTGAGCCGCCAGGAGCAGCTCAGCGGGCTGGATTCTGGAAGTCTTACCTCGACGTTCTTCCCGTCTTTTCTGCCCCGGGCGGGCCACGCCCTTAAAACATATACAGGTTATTTAAAAAAAAAAAAAAAAAAAAAAAAAAAAAGTCTTAAACAAAACAAACCAAATAATTTAAACTTGTCTAACGAAGCCACCAGCGAGACAAAGGACCCCCCGTGGGACGGAGCCTTTGTTCAGAGCCGCCTCACTGCACACCTGCGGCTTATTAACTGATTAGACTAGCTTAAATGGTATCACCTGGTCGCCTCAAGTTCGATTTTTTTTAAACCAGATATTAAAGTCACCACAAATACGATAATAATATGCAGTAAGTTCACACACACACACACACACACACACACACACACACACACACACACACACACACACACACACACACATATATATATATATATATATTTATATATATATATATATATATATATATATATATATATATATATAGAGAGAGAGAGATAAAGAGCAGAGGAAAGCTGTGGTGGTGGATGTGGCAATACCAAGTGATGGCAACATCAGGAAAAAGGAGCACGAGAAACTGGATAAATATCAAGGGCTCAGAGAAGAGCTGGAGAAGGTTTGGAAGGTGAAGGCGACAGTGGTGCCCGTGGTGATCGGAGCACTCGGGGCAGTGACCCCCAAACTGGAGAAGTGGCTACAACAGATCCCTGGAAAAACATCAGACATCTCAGTCCAGAAAAGTGCAGTCCTTGGAACAGCAAGGATACTGCGGAGAACCCTCAAGCTCCCTAGCCTCTGGTAGAGGACCCGAGCTTGGAAAGTGGATGAGACCACCCGTGGAAGGGTGAGAAGGGAATTTTTTTCCTATACAATGAAAGCAAAATCAATCGTTTGCTCAGCAAACTCAAGGTCAATTATCCGAAGTAATAAAAAATTTTTTGGTTTAAAGATACCTCTATACGAGAAGACGAGATTTATAGAAGAATTGATTCTGATAACAATTCATTGTTGGTCACAGAATGAGAACAGCATTACAAGTGCACCTCAGGTCATGCATGACAGTAAACTCTCACTAAGAAAATCTTGCAGTTACTAGTGAAAGTGCATAGCCCTAAATTGTGTCAATGTTAACATAATGGTCAAAGATAAACAATTAATAGAATATTCCTACTTATGCACATATTGCTTGAAATTGAGAAATAAATACCAGTGTCCTTACCGGAGATCTCGGAAATGTATTCCAAATTTCTGTCCAACCCCAGAGATAAATACTCTCACAGGTATTGATGAAGGATTGATGTCTGTTAATTTGCATATAAAGGCTTTTACTTATCTTGAGTAGAAAGTGTCTAGTCTTCACTTTCAAAATGATAGTTTTACAAGGGATAGATGAGATTTAAAAAAAAGTAAATCTTTTTCTCTAGACACTAGATCAATCTAGTTGTGGTCAATAAGTACACATGAAAAAGGGCTGGCTGCGGAAAATATTGTTTTGAGGAAGAAAAAGAAGTTCCTTGGGCCAGACATTTACAACCTAAACTTTATTGATCTGAGGGAATTTGCATACAGTAATGATTATCCTGCTCAGATTAGAAGTTTGATTTAATCAAGAGTTGTTATTTGTTTCAACTTACAAAAGGTGAAAGGCCTAAAGATTGCACACAGTCCTTTCAATACTGGACTGACAGCAAAAATCCAGTTGAGGGAGGTAAAAAAAAACAGTGACTTTAACAAGAAAAAAATGAAAAATCTTTTCACACAGTTCTCCTCCATCTACCTGATTCTAAAATCAAGCAACACCACCACAACACAATAGCAACATTATTGCCATTTGACAACATTAGGATAACAAAAAGTATCTGATAAAAAAAATCCTTTTGGGTACTATAAAAAAAAAATAAAGAACCTAATTTGAATGAATATGGCTGCTTAGTGATGTGCCATGAAGGATTCTAGGTGGAGGCAGCCAACTGTGTGAATTGCCATGGAAACAACATCTTCAGTAATGCAAAAATGACCAAAGTCTATCTCTCATAATCATCTTTGCATCTTCCCTGAAAAGTGGCAACATGGTAGCCCTAGAATGCATCACAGCACAGAGACGGCTTTAGTTAAGGTTTCAAATGATATTCTCGATCTGATAAAGATAGACATCTGATAAAGGATTTATTTCCATCCTTGTTCTGTTAGATCTTAGCGCTGCATTTGACACAGTCAACCATCAAATCTTGTTACAGAGACTAGAGCATCTTATTAGTATAAAAGGGACTGCACTAAACTGGTTTAAGTCCTATCTTTTAGATCGTTCCCAATTTGTCCATATCAATAATGTTTCTTCTATCCATACTAAAGTTAATCATGGGGTTCCACAAGGTTCTGTGCTTGGACCAATACTTTTCACTCTCTATATGCTCCCATTGGGTAAAATCATTAGGAAACACTATTAATTTCCACTGTTACGCAGACAATACAAAACTGTATCTATCAATTAAGCCGAATGAAACCAATCAGCTAGCTAAACTTCGAGCTTGTCTTAAGAATATAAAATCCTGGATGACCTGCAATTTTCTTCTACTAAATTCAGACAAAACAGAAATCACTGTACTCTGGTCCGAAATCCTGATAGAACTCAATATCCAGTGATATAGCTATCCTGGATGACATTTCCCTGGCCTCTAGCTCCACTCTGAAAAAACGAGGAGTCATTTTTGACCAAGATTTGTCATTCTCTGCCCACATTAAACATATTTCTAGGACTGCCTTCATTCACCTACGCAACATAGCAAAGGTCAGACACTTCCTATCTCTAAAAGATGCAGAAAAACTTATTCATGCATTTGCTACTTCCAGGCTTGACTACTGCAAATCTTTACCGTCCGGTTGCACCAAAAAGTCTCTAAGGACTCTCCAGCTGATTCAGAATGCAGCTGGACGTCTACTAACTGGCACTAGAAGAAGGGAGCATATCTCACCTGTATTAGCCACTCTACACTGGCTTCCTGTGAAATCTCGTATAGAATTCAAAATCCTGCTCCTCACCTATATAGAACTCAACGGTCAGGCACCATCCTACCTTAGGGATCTCTTAGTCCCATATCACCCATCGAGAGGATTACGTTCCCAATATGCAGGCTTATTGGAGGTTCCCAGAATTTCTAAAATTAAAACGGGAGGCAGAGCCTTCAACTTCCAGGCTCCTCTCCTGTGGAATCATCTTCCAGTCTCAGTCCGGGGGGCAGACACCCTTCCTATATTTAAGAATAGGTTAAAAATGTTCCTGTTCGAATAAGTGTATAGTTAGGGCTGGCCCTGGCTGGCCTAGTCATAGTTATGCTGTGATAGGTTAGTCTGCCGGGTCCCCATGAGATACTCTGAGCTTCTTTTTCTACTGATGATCCACTATTGTACTTTTAAATCTGCTGTGTTCCCGGAGTCCTGCCCTGTGTTTTCTCATTCACAGAGCATACTGCAGTGCAGCCACTGAGGCATCTACGGATGTTGGAGGGTCTGATGCTGTCCTGGTTCACCTGGAAGCTGTGATGGATCCTGTGCCTTATCCTCCACTTACACCCAAATTATTACATTTCTGTTTCTGTTTATAATGTCCAAACTTCTCTGTAATGTTTCCACCTGCACACATCTACTGCAGTCTGTTCATCCTGGAAGAGGGATCCCTCCTCTGTTACTCTTCTTGAAGGTTCTTCTGTTTTTTTTTTCCCCCCGTTAAAAGGTTGTTTTTTTTAGGGAGTTTTACCTTGTACGATGTGAGGGTCTAAGGACAGGGGATGTTGTGTTGCTTTTGTACAAACTGTAAAGCCCGTTGTGGCAAATCTGTTATTTGTGGGCTATACAAATAAATTGAACTACTGTCAAATGACCTGAAAACAAAGATTGCTCATGTCTATTTTAGGGGAAGGATACAAAAAACTACCTTAAATTTCAGCTGTCAGTTTCCACCATGAGAAACATGACGACATGGAAGAGCACCGGCACAGTTCTAGTTAAGGCTGATTAAAACTTTCAATTAAGTGTCAGTACCCACACTGTCAAAAAAGAAAGATCTGATTTGTCATAACTATTCATCTAGATTAAATTACCTACTAAAATCTAGATTGTATGTAGTTTAAACATTATATATGCATTGCTCATTATTCAAGACAGCAATGATATTTGGTCACATAAAACCTTTATTACAACTTCCAAACAATATTTTACAAAAGTATACAAAATGCTTTTAAACTAAATATGGGCAGTGGCAGGTTACATTAGAATGTATAGTTTCCAATCTACCAGAGTCATATAATAATGGAAGACATCCTTAAACACCACAGCTTAACCTGCTCTCTCACATTAAATCCAGCAAATTGTGCACAACATAAGCTTTTGTCTACTGCCACAAAATGAGTGTTGAAACATCTTGAAAAATAAGTAAAATGTCTAAAACTAGAAGGCAAGCCAGAGGAGAGAACTCAGTCCTGAGGAAGAGGGCGCAGGTGGTGCAGGGGACTGCAGGGTCCAGCGGGGAGGACTACTGAGCTTCGTCCTCTGGGCAGGAGTGCCATGTTAGTCTCTCCTCATAGAAGGAAATGACCACCTGTGGGCAACGGGTGTTGGCCTCGCGGGCCGGGACCAAGTCTGCTTCATCTGAATTTTTCCTGCAGCAAGAGCAAAACAAAGAAAGATTTAAGATCATCTGAAATATTCGGACTACTTCGGTTTTTATAGATAAGCTCAACGATTGGAGTATTGAATGGTTCATATTTTCTTCATTACTCACCATTTCATTAAAAACATTAACTCTCCACTGCTGTCTGTTGCACCAATAATCCTTTCTGGGTCTAGGTTCCTAGCAAATCCTCGTGGCTTCTCTGCCTAGAAGTAGTGATAACAGAACACGAAAGGGACAAATGATTTCATGACACCGGGGTGCATCCAATCCTAGGCCCGGCAGGTGCTGGGTTTTAGCAACAGTTCTTATTTACTATAGAAGTTATAATTTTACAATACAAGGGTGGACTGACTACACGCTCTATCATCATATAGTATATTCACTGGGGCTGGCAGATTCCATTTAAAAAAAAAAAGAAAAAAAAAAGTTTATACTGGTTATAGCTGCAACAATTTATTGATTACTTACAACCATTACATTATTTGGAATCTATTTTGATATTTGAGAAACAATTAATTTCTCAATTCAAGTCCAGACAATCAAATAGGTTTGTAAAATATAAAAGCTTTAAAATTCATCAGAAATCCACTACATAGCAGTCATTTAAATTGATTCAAGTCACTTTAAAAAGGGAAAAACAGTCCAGATTCTCTGCTTCCAACAAGGGGGTAAAATATGGTAAAGACTGTTCATGCATAATTTTACTACTCACACCTCTTTCTTTGATCTTCTTCCAGCAAGAGCAAGGAGCTGTGTGTACCGTTCTGACTCAGAACCAACTTCTCTTAATAGGCCGCAAGATGAACCAAAAGTCTTTCAGAAATTGAATTTTGCTCCAACATCTGAACTAACATGAAATTTAACTTTTTTTAGCTTACAACAAATAAGTTCGTCACAAAATATCATGCCCATTTCTTTTTTTATGTAATTCTGAGGCATTTAATGCCGAACTACTACTTCAGGGCTTAATAAGATTTCAGTGTGTGAGTGGTCATGGCCAATAGAGCAGCTGATTTATGACAACAGACCTGCAGCATAGTGGCCTCCATGGTATTATTTAATGTTAAATTCAGAAGAATTATCCGAAAAGTCTTCTAAAGTGGGAAAAATAGATTCTAAAGGGTGCTTTACACATAATCACCTCCATGAAGAACAATGAAGCAAATGGATGATAAGGTGAACTTCTTATGGTACGACAAGTCAGTTATGACAAAGACTATTCATTTTTTCATGATGAAATACAACAATGATCAATAGTAGACTTTATTCAATAAATATCCTCAGTATTAGATTGGTAACATTACCATTCATTTTCTTATGCTGTGCCTGTCTTGTGTTTTTCATGCAAATTGTTTTTATGGTTGATCAGTGTTGTATTCAGACATAAGTGAATAAATGAATAATCCTTGTCTAATCAAAATGACTTAACATAAGGTTACCTTATCGTCAATTTGCCTTATCATCCTTTATGGAGGTGAAAATGTGTAAAGCACAGTTTAGAATCCATTTGTCCCACTTTAGAAGACTTTTGGGGAATTCCTTAATCTGTAACATTAAATAAAACCATGGAGGCCCCCATGCTGCAGGTCTGTTGTCAAATGAGCTTCTCTATTGGTCTAGCATGATCATGTGACCACTCACACCACTACTCATGAACTGAAATCTTATGCCTTGAAGAAGTAGTTCTGCATGAAATGCCTCAAAAAAAATATAAATACCTAGATATTTTGTGACAAACTTTTTTTTGAGGTAAAGATTATGTTATTTCAGACTTTGGAGCGAAAATCAATTTCTGAAAGACTTCACATGGTTCCCCTTTTGACCTACTGTTACCACAAGTAAGATACCCCTCTTGTGTGTCAGTGCTGTACACACAGCTCCTTGCTCCCGATGAAAGAAGAGCAAACAAACCGGTGTGACAGCAGTAAAGCGGTGTATGAACACAGTCTCTACCATAATTTGCCATCCTGTTAAGCATCTCCCCGACTGCTTCTGGTTAGGCAGCTGTGTGTGAGGCTGCCGCTGCAATCAGCACTGACAGAGAGCTGTAATAGACTCAAGTTATAGATCTGTTGAAAATACAGGGGAAACCGTCCTGGTTTTGTCATATTGCTCATTATGTGTCTATCAAATGGATAGATATCAAATTATCCCCCAGCCCAAGTACTCACATCTTTTTTTTTTGCTTCGGATTCTGGCTTGTCTATCGATGCGTCTGATGCCTTCCTCTTCACGGGAGCGGGCTTCTCCTTGACCTCCTTCTGCGATTCCAGAAACGCAGATATCAACTCCGGGCAATCTAAGTTATCCTCCGGCTCCCAGGTATTGTCAGCACTGAAGGAGCAGGAACAGGATTTGCTTATTTTTAAACATCACTTGACACTGACTCCTCACCATTGAAAGCACAGGACATAACATTGACATTTGAAACCAGGTAGCAGGCAGTGATACAGGAACATCATGCAACCACAACGAGTATAGAACAAAAGCACAGCACAACCCCCATACCAGGGAAGCACTTCCAGTTCAGCAGGGGGGCAGGTGTCCCAGCAGCAAACTCACTCTGTAAACCCTTTCCATTTCAGGAAGAACTCTACTTTCCCGTTGACCACACGTTGGTCCAGCACTTTTTCCACAACAAATTCTTCAGGTTCCTCCTGCGCATCCTGAACATCTTTTTTAGTCTTGGGATTTTGTTTCTTGCCCATGTTTTCGCCTATAAAACGAGGATATATGTTAATATGTAAATAATTCACAATACTACACAAAAAAGCTGATGCTCTTGACCAAATTAAGGTAAAGGGTCTGAGAAAACCAGAGCGGGCTGCGCAATAAATCCCTCTCAGATGATCAGAGATACAATGAGATGAGGGATGTTATTGTGATTGTGAGGCGTCAGGAATTCAGTGCTATGATAACGCTAGCTATTCGCTGTGTATCGAATAATTTAAGTCTAGAGTAAGTAATTACAGCTATAAAAGGTTACGTGGTTTAGCCGACGTGCTAACTTAACCCATTTAACATTGAGGGGGTTATTTCAGGCCTGGGTGATAACAGTGCCACCTGCAAGGCTAAATTTAATCCGGTGAGCCGTTTTCGAAAATTTAAAAACGCCATAAAAGTGAGCGTTGTTACGTGTTAAGAACACCAAATTAACGTGGAAAATAAGCTTCGTTATACCTTCGCACATACAACATTAAAACAAAAAACGTTTCAATAGGTCCGCATAGGCCCATTGATTCGTGTTTT
Source organism: Eupleurogrammus muticus (assembly GCA_036785175.1). Lineage (NCBI taxonomy): Eukaryota > Metazoa > Chordata > Actinopteri > Scombriformes > Trichiuridae > Eupleurogrammus > Eupleurogrammus muticus. The sequence continues at coordinate 1,294,452 of JAYKQN010000020.1, forward strand.
GCACATATTGCGTTGTCTGCAGAGGTTATCTGAAACGCAATCTCGTCAACCGAGCTTGTTAATGCGTGTCGAGCGATCAAGTGCAGGTGTCGCGTGACGCCGAGACGCTTAAAAGTAGCTATGCCACATACGTACCGTTTTCAACTTGGTTTAAAACAGGAGCAGCTTCAGAAATGTGTCTTTACCACGCGGTCAGACTCCCCCTTTATCTCGGTCTGAGGCTGTGAGCGGCGCTACGGGTCAGGCGCCAAAAGCTATGCGCGCGTCCTCTACGGCGTCCCGGAAGGCAAACGCGCTTGGCCTTTCACCAAATTAATATTCATTGAGAGAAGCACTTTTTCAGCGTATGACATACGTACGTGGACAAAATTGTTGCTGAAATCACTTGAAATTGACAAATGTATAGTAAATTAAGGTGACCAGATTTGGGTAGTTGAAAAAGGGGACACCTTTTTTGTACCATTGCTGTTAAAGACACACTGCAACAGAAGGGATTCTTTTCCAAATGCATTGCATTTACTGATAACTGCAATAAACTCTTTCTGCTTTTTGAGAAATATTGGAGAAATTTACCTCCTTTGGCAGTTTATTCGTGCGGGGAAACATTTTTTGACTACACTGACATCTAATAAAAGTCAAGAGGAGATATCCATTTTATGTAAGCAATAAAGTTTGCAACTAATCTTTCTCTTTTTTGTAGTAAACTCATCATTATGTTATTAAATATATAATTTTTACCTGAAATATAGTAACTAAAGCTAAAATGTAGTGGCGTAGATAGATCAAGTAGCATAAAACGTATTCATGTACATCCATCCATCCATCCATTTTCTATCCCGCTTATTCCTTTTCAGGGTCGCAGGGGTCTGCTGGAGCCTATCCCAGCGCATTTTATGGCGAGAGGCAGGGATACACCCCAGATGGTCGCCAGCCAATCGTGGGGCACACACACCATTCACACACCATTCACACACACACTCACACCTATGGGCAATTTTTAGATTTGCCAATTAACCTGAGCATGTTTTGTATTGTGGGAGGAAGCCGGAGTACCCGGTGAAAACCCACGCAGACACGGGGAGAACATGCAAACTCCACACAGAAAGGTCCCAGACCCAGGCCCCAAGGCGGTCTTGAACCTGCGACCTTCTTGCTGTGAGGCAACAGTGCTACCCACTGCTCCACCGTGTCACCCTATTCATGTACACATGTCTTCAATTTCTTCTTTTTCTTAAAAATTTTTCTTTACTCCTCCGTGAAAGGGCACTTTGTTTCAGCGGACGCACGTGTGCTTTTTGCTTGTGAACACTGAACACACGCGATTCAAGTCTACCCACTTACACACAAAGCAAAGTGACTAATTTAAGAAGTGCGTGACTAATTTGAGAACGATAGAGAAACCTGGAATGGAGTAAAATGTAACGAAATGGAATTCTATTGACAATGCAGATTATGTTTGAGACAGGCGCACGAAATACCGGACGATTTTGGAAATTGGCATTTTTGAAGGTCCCAAAAGTATGACATGTCCGGGGAAGAGGGCGTCTGGTCACCCTAAATTATTTTTGTTTTGAAAATTGAAAATGAATAAAATTTTTAACAGAATCATTCAAAAATGAATAGGAGAACTGGCCTGAACAGACATGATGGTTGCTTCATTGGATTTAAGTCAGGGCTTACTTGCTCACTTCAGACTCGTCTGTCTCTGAGTTTTGTTCTTAGCCATTCTATGGTGTTTTTAGCGGTGTGTTTTGGGTCGTTCCCTTAGAGGTGTCCAAAAGTCCTTCATTAGTCCTTCATTACTCAAGTAGAAGTATAGACACATATAGGAATTAAAGAATAATGCAGAACCTGGTGTATCAACTCAAGCTTTTTACTCAAGTAGTTACATATTTGTTTCATAGCTATTTAAAGTATAAAAGTAAGGAAAACAAACCAGTTGCTTGTCCATCAAAATATCTGAACAGTTATTACTTTATGATAGAGATATTGCAGTTTATGTGGTGTTGTCCCTTTCAAAGTATTTAAAACGTTTATAGTGAGTGAGTGAGCTAAAATCTATTAAATATAACACTCAAGAATGAGAATAAGTTCTTTTTTAGGCAAGACAACCTTTAACTTTCAATATGAGTTATCAGATTTGGGTTAGGGTTAGATTTTGATGGGAGAACAATGCATCTTGTATTGTCCTTATAAAGTTATATTAACAGGAAGAAGAGACCAGATTGATTATAATTTAGAGCCCAGAGCAGGTCAAATGACTTTTTGCCTCCACAGTTGTCATGAAAATGTTGTGATGTGGCTTGTCCATATGCTTTCCAGTCTCCCTTTCTTATGATTTGTTTTCAAAAGGAGTGTTTCCCATTGTAGCTCAAACAGTGTCAGTCTGCCACAGATGTATATTGACCTCAGGATTCCCCATGGAAGTTATTCTGGGCTGTCAAAAAAATGTTTCCAGGACAATTTCATTCATTTTTTATGATTTTGTTGAAGCAGTTTTCATAATTCAAAAACAATGTGTGATTTTCATTTAGAAATGTTAAATAAATGTTCATTTATTATTACTTTTGTCAGTTTCAAGTTATTTCAATGAGCATATTTCTTTCGTTAACAGAAAAGTTCTAGCAATTTTATCAGCGTAATTAGGCACATGTGTTTTTGCCTTCAAAAAGCAAAATTTAATTTGTGGGCACAGTTCTTTCAATCCAGGGTAACTAGTCATGTCCCTAAAACATTGCTGCAAAAAGGAGACAATAGACGCTTTTTTTTTTTCCTTTTAATCAGAAAGAACCATGTCTGCAATGGCATTTTAGATTCCCTACGCATACTATCAACAATCAACAAGCACCATGCAATCAAAGACATCACCTCCCAGCAAAAGAAATAACAGTATGAACATCATACAAACAGAAAATTAAACTTTGTCCAAACAGAAAATTAAATTTTGTCAAACCAGAAAATCTAAATTTGGATGAAAAATACTTCATGAGTCACACTCAGTAACTTTGTGCACCTCTCTCCATTTATGTCATTCACTCACTTAAGATGACTATAAAGTGGAGAGTTTCACAGCCATTTCAATAATGCAGGACTGTTAGTTATGAATGCATTAAGTTCCCCTGAATTATTTTTAAAATTTTTCCATCTATATAACCTAAACATGAGGTAGCATATAACCTTGCCAAAACTCTTGAGGACTTGAAATGAACAGATTAAGCTAAATTGTGCTTGAAACCAATTATTCAATACTAATTTAAACCAGAAAACTGTACTATAGCCTCCCAAAATAATTTTTGCGATGATCATATACATGCACATGCACGCGCACACACACACACACACACACACACACTATCAAATGAAAATTAAGGCCTTGTCAGTTTAATCATTGGTATATTGCTATGTCATCATGACATAAAGAAAAAAGCAAAACCTATTTTTCTGCATTTCAATTTCTAGTGAACATTAAACATCTAAAACAAATTTGTAAACTTAAGATACGTAATGTTCCAATATTATTTACCACTTCGTGATAAAGTTGCCATTAAAAACAAACAAAAATATACTGCCTTTGACAGTCTCAATGGCAGCATCTTGGAACGTCAGACGCTTTAATAAATACAATCTCTTACCCTCTGCTTGTATTGTATAGTTATACATAAAGAGGCAAAGCCACATAAAAACAAACAGAATTCTCCTTCACGCCCTCAATCTACTCACGGTCACATTTGCTGGCCATGTTGACTTGTCAGCATTGTCTATGCATTTGTTGGTCTATAAAATCAGTAAGATTCAATGACATAATGTTAACAGGCACAAAAAGAGACTGCTGGTAGCAATGCTTGTAGCATAGTTGTTCCCTTTATTGCCCAGGTTGCCTCGTTCTTTATTAAAGGATATCCAGTGTGTAAGCTACATTGTTCCTATGGTCATTTTTATATACAGTTTTTTTTTTTTTTTTTTATTAATTAATGTTCTGAGTTTCTATTTTTTATGTTTTTTTTGCAGCCGTTGCCATTTTAGGCTCCAACAGTGGTGAATCCACACACACTTTTAAGGAAAGCAGAGATCCCAAAACCAGCCAGGCAAGAAAGTTCAGAAATATCAAAAACAAAAAAGAAAACCCTAAAAGCTTGAGTCTTAGATAGCAATAGTGCATCATTGCTTTTTCTCCTTCTTCCTCTTGTCCGTTTTGTTGCCAGCTGACGTGGAGACAGCAGGCCTTCTCACAGGCTGAACTACAACCCTCCCGTTCACCCCACACTGCAAGGTGAATCTTTCTGGGTCCAGGGGCTGTCCTGAATCGTCCCGTAGCCGTGCCAGGACGTCTCTGGTGAGCTGCTGTATCTGCTGGCCCACGGCTCCCATTGTCATGGCGGTGAGCTGTTTGTCCCTCAACAACCTGTCTCTCTGAGCTTGCAGACTTTCCACCTCCTCCTGGAGCCCGGTGATTGCGTCCAGCTTGCGCTTGCGGCAGTTTTGTGCTGCTAGCTTGTTCTTCCCCCGCCTGCGGATGTCCCTCAGGAGTGTCACCTGTTCGGGGGAGAAGCCCCGACTGTCGAGGACCTCCAGGAACTCCTCCACGGGCATGTTGACGATCTGTAAGATGGAGAATGGGATGCACAGGGCACGGGCGCGAATCTCATCCCGGCTCATCTCCTTCTCTTCTAAACTGGACAAACCGTCTTCATCGCTGAGGGGTTCCTCTTTGATGCCTTTATGAGGAAGTGGTACAGATGCCTGGTTGGGAAATTCAGGAGATGAGTAGCTGTGGTTATGCCACACGCCTTCACTTAGATCCACAGGGGACCAGGTTGTGCTGTGGTCCATGACGCCTATAGAGGGGACAGAGTCCATCTCGCTGCTGTAGCCTGTTGCTCCACACTCATCCTCACAGTAGGAGCTCGATGACATCTCAGATGAACCTAAATAGAGGAATAGTTAATAAGTTATTTTTTAGTACTAGTGCAATGTCTGTAGAAAGTCTGTATTCTTATAGAAAAGTAGATAGATTGGATGAATGTGATTTCCGCATATCCCACACACTGCTCTGCTAACCACAGTATGTGTAGTAAACGGTAATAAATCTTTTTGTGTTTTTACATTGTGTTAGTATTCATAACAACCTATCTATCCATCCATCTATCCACCAATCCATCCAAGTCAGGATTTCCTGAACACGACTGACAGGGTTTCAGCGTAGTTTAGAGAAAGAAGAAACAACGGCAGCATGATAAGTTTCTTGTTTTGTTGTTGGCTACATCCACAATAGCCTGTCTTAGTGAGGAATTAGCAGCTAAACCAGGGAACTTACTTTCACTGTGTTGGAGCATGATCGACACAGGGTGACAACTAAGGTTTGAATAGTGATGAATTGTGGGATTGTCATGGTGATCTGCAGCTGTAACACCGAAACAAAAGAAGTGCTGCAGTATAGTAGTGCAATACGCAAGTGTGAGTTTTTTTGTATATATTTTGTGGCCCAGATGCAAAAAAAAAAAAAAAACATAAGCTAGGACTAAAACACAGGTTTGCAGCATTTGAGGCAAGCTCACTATCCCTACACAGTTTTAATAATAATAATAATAATATAATGGTGACTATCCATCTGAAAATGTTCACAAAAAATGATACCCCCCATATAGATATAGTTTGTCATGCGCACTATCCTAAAAGTTTGATTTTTCCTAAAAAGTCAGAGAGAAGTGCGAAGAACAAAGTAACAGATGTCAGATGCTCCTCACTTTATAGATGGATGCATACACACCATCAATTTTTTGGCTCCACATTCAACTCTCTAGCATTGTATCAATATGAACCAACCTGGAGAAACAGGACCTCCAGAGCTGCTCTCCAAGGAGAGACCTGAATCAGAGTCCAGGTCCTCGGGGACCTGTGGGTCTATGTTCTCCAAACAGCCCATCAGCTGGATGTCCATAGTATCCAAACCCTCCAAACCCAGTTGATTGATCTGGTCAAAGACAGCCTCATCCAAACAGCCACCCAATGCACTTTGTGATGACGCATTGCTGGTTAAATCACACACCGAGGCGAAGGGGAGTGTGGCCAGTTCCAAGGCCATCCCAGGTGAAGGGTCAGACTGCTGGACTGAGGAGCTGCTGGATTCCAGTCGGAAGAGAGTCCTCTGCTGTTGGCTGACTGGCCTGGCATCCACTCTCTCTAAAGCCCCACCGAAAGCCCCTGTGCTGGTTACCATGGCATCATGCAAGCTAACGTCCTGGCTGATGGCTCTCGTGATGTCCGTGTCGGGGTCTGGTAGACGGTCAGTAATAAGGGAATCCAAGTCCTGCACACACACAACCCACTTTTTATTTTCCTCCATATAGCATATAGGCCCTTCAAGCAGATATTAAGACTTGTAAAAGTTATTATCAGGGACCTGAAATAAACATGAGCAAACAACTTACTTCAAAGTCAATGAAAGACAGCGAGAGTAAATGACTCCAATGACGGTCAATGTCAGAGGCAGAAGGAAGAAGGCGTCCTGGATCAGACAGTGCAATACCTTCAAACTGGCCCTGAAATAACAATTCAATGAAAACAGCAATTCACACATAATTGGTCAACATTAAGGGGGAAACATTAAGAGATTTGGGAAACATCGAGCTTTTAGTTAATTTATAAAAAACACATTTTAACCGTGCATTCCATTTAACACTGTAAAACACTATTGGCCCAAATTTAAGATAATCATGTGATTATAACAACCCCCACTTTTTTTAAAGAGAGAGAGAGTCGCAAAACAAACCACAACAAATTTTATTTATTAGAGACTCATACTGAGCTGATATGAGTTCATAAGTTGGGTAAGTAACATAACATAACACAATAATAATGAATACATTTTTTACAGTTTTTTATATTGTATTACTACAATTCACTATTGGATATATAACAATCTTATTACAGCATTAGACCACCCTATCTCGCAGGCACAGAAATATTTTAGTCTGTATATTTGCCCACTGTGTGTAATATAATTGTCTCCAATGTCTCCGTCCAACATCTTGGCTCAAGCTGAAAGGATTGTTCTACAGCCTGGCTGAATAATGCTGACAGAGTTCGGACTTTTAGGAAGGAGTGAAAGCAGAGGGAAGGGTAGCACTGATTCATAACAAGACAATCTGAGAGTACCTTTGCGAAACACACTGTGGCAGAATAATTGTTTTATTTTATGATTAGTATTTTGTGGGGCATATGATGCCTTTATTTAAAGTTGAAAGTAGTTAAACAGGAAAGCGGAAAAAAGTATGGAAATGACATGCAGTAAAGGCCATGCCAAGAAATGTTTCATCTTGATTATCTGGTTTTCATAATAAGTGGAAGGCAAAATTCTGATCGAGGCTACAGTTCGATTAACTGAGCAGCTAGTAAGTGGTATGTTTTGTAGCCATATTTATTAGTGATGCACGATATATCGGCCAACCGATATATATTGGCCGATATGTCACGTTTTTTAACTTATCGGTATCGGTCCAATGTCAACAAATTCTGGCCGATGTGTCAACAATTGGCAGAGTTAAACCGCTACAGTTAGTTGGGTCACTGTCTGCGTGTCTCTCGGCGACGCGCTAAGCTAGCTGGTCCTAGTGGGCTCCTCCGTCACATCGCATCGCCCGAAAAGACAAAAAAAATGCGCGGAACGTTGCTCCGGGGTGTCGGACGCCTTCTGTCTTTTCAGGCGATGCGATGTGATGGAGGAGCCCGCTAGGACCAGCTAGCTTAGCGCGTCGCCGAGAGACACGCAGACAGTGACCCAACTAACTGTAGCGGTTTCTCCTAGCGGGCTCCTCCGTCATATCGCATCGCCCGAAAAGACAAAAAAATGCGCGGAACGTTGCTCCGGGGTGTCGGACGCCGTCCTGCCGCCTCCGCCGCCGACTTCGCCGCCTTCACAGACCTCCATCGGGTCTGCTCCGCCGTACGTCCTCTAACCACATGACAGAGTTTTACAGTGAGCCTTCCTTTAAATAAAGAGCACTGTTGTGCTTTTCAAATGTACAGTGTTTTTTCTGGTCTGTACTAAATTTGTGACACTACAGAAAACTTTTTTTCTCTACATATATCGATATCGGCAAATATCGATATCGGCCGAAATTTTCACATCGGTGCATCCCTAATATTTATACATTCAGAGTGAATTAATTTTGCCAGAGTTTAATTCATTTTTAAGAATAAGATTAAAGATGACAAAAAGGAAAGATGTTAAAGTTCATGAAAGTGTGGCATGTTTTGTGACTGCACAACATTGATGCAATCTGCAACATGTTTATTAATATACAGCAATAGTTGGAGACAATTGTGACCAATCATGGTCATACCTCTTGTTCCAGTGTGGAACTGTGAGCCAGCTGAGTGAGCAGGGCAGGTTTATCCTCCTCTTTAAGTCTGGCATCATTCTCCTGGTTAGGCAAAGGACAGATAGATGAGGAGAAAAGGAAATGTTGTCTAAATAGAGTCAATACAGAAGAAGTTCGAACAAGGAAAAAATGTCTGCAGATATCCATAGATCTTAAAGACAGTTACTTTTATATTTTGTTCTGACAGAGACAGTGTTTGTCTAATAAGCAGTTAAGGGAATAAAACACAAGTGAACTGATTTATGCGAATATTGGTTTTTATCATCCTGATTGTGGTCAGGGACACTTGGGCCGCACAACAAGTATGTGGACTGGTTCTTGTGTATATAAGTGGGGCTTGACATCTTTAATATAGTAAAAGTAAGACTAATTCCCTCAGAGATTATTTTACCCATCTAGTTGCTGTAAGATATTTCTTGGATGGCAGATAACAAGGTCTCCCTTGCAGATCCTTCTCTGAAAGGAAACTGTTTGCTAGATCTATTTATATGTCAATGCTAAAGGCCAAAAAAAATGTCTATTCCAGCTTGAAACGGCCACATCAGCGTAGATGGTTATTGATTGTTACTTTCAAAACGTGACAGCTGTTGTGCTCTGCTTTGAAACATCATGTTTCCGCAAACCACATCTTGTCCCACAAGGGGGGAGGCAGCATTCAAGTAAGGACCGGTGCTTTTGTGTCGGCAAACAGGGCGTGGGTTCAAGCCTCACTACTATACCTCTCAAGGCCCAGAGCTGGTGGGTAAGTCTGAATAAAGGGGATATAATTACACAATTGGCAACATCAACTTCCCTTTAGGACATAACATCGCCCAGGCAGCTGTTTCTGGACTCAGCAAGAAAGACAGCATCACCCATTTATAGAGCTGAGAAATCTCTTGCTATATCAATATCAGGTTGAGAGACTGGATTTAGATTTTGGATCTAGTAATATGTTGATGTTTGATATGTTGTTGCTGTTTCCTGGTTTTAAAGGCTGACACTTTACACCAAAGTGATGCCTAAACTTCCTTGACTGTTCTAGCTGTCAACCCAACCACATCACTGATTTATCAAAACTAATGGTGTAAATATTTTGTGAAAGCACCAAAAGTCATCTTAAAAATATTGTTGCAATGTTGACATTGTTCTGGTGAAAATTACTGTGAATTAGATTTCATCCACATTGCCCAGGTCACTTGAGAATTACAATATAAACGTTTGGGTGTGATAGTAGCCTTATAACATGTTGACACTGATTACAGTGAAGGCTACACTAAGAACTATGAATATACATATGTAAGAATTCAACAATAACAGTATGTGAGTGAACACTTCCTGGTCTGTAGTCACCACATACACTGATCTGTAGTCACCACATACACTGGTCTTATTGGAACCATAGCCTTGTGAAGTTCCTTTATGTCACGCCAACTATTCTGATGGCTTAATGCAACAAGAAGTGTGCCAGGTGCAGCAGACAGTTGGCGGAATACTCAACATGACTGTCTGCTTAACTTGATTGTATGGATGAGCTCACTACTTCACTAGACAGTTCAATTCTGTGTAAGTTGACACACCAAATGCTCATTTATGAATGTAAATCCACCTAAACTAAAAGCCAACATTGCCAAAGATAATCACCAATGTTGCATCGCATGAGAAAGGCCTGGTAGAGATATAGGAAGTGAAAGTGAGAGCACGTTTCAAGATTTGCCAATATTATTTATAAATTTAGCATATTATTTTGTCCTTTGGTTTGCTTTTTTACTCTTGGATATGTGACAACAAAAGTAACTTGGAATGACTTTACGAATTCTTATATCATGGGTTAGTGATGCGAGTTAGCTAACGATAGCATTGGTTGTTCAGTTAACCATTGAGGACGTGTTGAACATTAGTTTATTAATGATTTCAGTCATTCTGCTGCATTTTGGTCACGCTGGCTAGTTGGCCGCAGTCTGTTTCACTTCATGTTGAATCACACACACACACCCACACACACTTGCCTCTTCCAGAAACACGCAGGCTCCGGCGCTACAAGGCCCTTGTCCGACCTGAGGGGTCGTTTGGCACAGCTGCGGGTCGCTGTCAGGTAGGTGTTCACTGTCAGCACCGGCCTCGTAGTCGGAGCTGTTCAGCTCCGGGTCGGTGTCCGTGCCGTTGCCGCTGGTTGTCGGCGGCACGGACTCATCCTTGTCGGTGGCGGTCACCTGGTGCACCAGCCATGTGTTCAACTGTGTGGGGAACCGCGGAGAGCCAAGAGTTCTCACTTCGTCTAGGAGCCGGCGACTCGCAAAAAAATAGTCCAACTCGTGACATTTCGGGTGCACACTGTATCCGTCAAGGGTGTCTCTAAAATTATGGAAGGGTGTCTGAGTGTAGGCTGAGCTGGGACCCAAGTTAATCTCTATCAGAGGGGTATAGTAGCCGCTTAAGTAACTATCGAAATCCACGCGAACCCCAATTAAACTGAGCAAGATTGTCAACTGAATTAGGCCTTCTGTGAAGTATTTTTTCGCGATTTGCATTTTCTAAATGCGTTCGGAACTGTAATTAATTGCGAAATCCTGACCTAACAGTTGCTCTTTAGCAAAAGCACAAAGGGGAAAAAGCCTAACAAAAGAGCACGCCTTCCCCTGTCAGACAAAGAGGTCCGCCTGCACCGGCGAAATGGTTGGATAGCTAACGTTATGCTAGCTACTGGCTACTCACTTTATTTACCACTTAACGGGAAACCATTGGTACAAACATAGCAAAAACGCCGCCTCCCGGTGCCGTAGAGCGGAGAAGTGCTTCTTCCGTGATGTGTAGTTAACAAAACTTCCTAATTACGCTAATCATACAGAAAATAAAACACCGGTCAAGCTAAATGCTGTCACAGGAGAGCGCTGCTACTGAGGGAACTTCGCTTCAGGTTTTGCAGGCCTCGCGCCGATTGGCTCAGAGCTTTCACCGCAACAGCATGTGATTGAACGACAAGAATGAAAATGAAAATATTTTCGACCAATGAGAGCGAGAGGCGGTTGGTAACCGCAACCCCCAATTACTGCATACAGGCATGTTCAACTTGAATAGAAAAGCAGACATTAAACATACAGCATTTCATGAATGTGTAAAACGTTTTCGTTCGTTTGACTGTTACACTCTTACACCCAACAGTTTGTTGAGAACGATCACTCATAAATTAGCCTGCAGTTCCGGCACGTCTGTGCCACTGATATGGATCTCATGTTCAGCCTACAGGTCAGTGTCTGAATAACAGTTTTGTTAAATTGATTCCAAACAACAAGAGGAAAGCAAAATAACTTGCCAGCCAGACAACAAGACACTACACACACACACAGATAGATAGATAGATAGATAGATAGATAGATAGATAGATAGATAGATAGATAGATAGATAGATAGATAGATAGATAGATAGATATAGATATAGATATACCACATGAACATGTCCACAGATAGCAATATGGACCATTTCGTAGAATAATGCAAGTAAGTTAGTAAGTAAATAAGTTTCCCAACTTATTGTAACACCAATGGTTGTAATTGTCAACAATTCTATATAAGATGGTGTAACATATATCCTTTTATTTATGATGTCAAATCCTATCTGTTGTTCTGTCAAGGCAGTCTGTCTTCTCACATGCTCATTTTGAAAATAAAAGTCTTTGTAACATCACAAACAAAGACATTTCTGAATGGCTTGCATTCAGCCAAGTTTCAGCAACAGTTTGTGTGTTAGCAGGGGCATTGACAATAAAACAACACAAAAACCATTGAGTGTTAAATCCTAGAATAGAATTTGTGCATTCCTTCACATGGGTATATTACTTTCTAAATCTGATTTAGAAATTATAAAAAATGTAGTTTATACTGATGAATGTTGTTGGTGTTTGTATGAGGCCAATTAATCCTTTGGTTGTTTTTATAGTCAATGCTGCTCTCATCTCATTTTAACTAGTGTATTTAATTAGAATTAAGATTTGGATACACTTGCACCAGATTAATTATAATAACTCATAATGGACATAGACTGTACATTTCTCCTTCAACCTAATACATGTGCCCCATACAACATTCAAATTTTCCCCCTCAGTGTAGTACAGATGCCTGTCATTCCCCAAAATGTCACTCATTTGCTTTTCCATTATCTACTTATATAAGGACTGTGTAGACTTGATCTTGTATGAAAAGAACATAGCCAGCAGACATACAAAATAATCATAGACACTTACTGAATCTTTAGAAAACATTTCTTGTGCAGGAAAATAGCTAAATGAAAACTGTATGTAAAAATAGTGCTTGGAGAAGTATCAATATTGGTATAACATGAAAAAATACAATATTTGAATACTTAAAACTCTACTAAATACTAATGTATTTAAAGTACTATCCCATGTTTCAAAATGATCAATCCACAGAGAAACAAACACATTGTCTTTTTAGAAATTGTGGCTTAAAATCAGCTGTCAAGACTTACATATAGTTGTGATGTCACAACTATACACTGCCTGTATTAAAATCAGCTGCTCAGAGGAGAGGCTTACTAACATTAGCACCCTGTTCTTTCTAATGCTCCACCTTGTGAGAGATGTAAATAAAAGTATACTGAGATGATATTTGGTACTTTACAACATATCTATATATTGTTAGAGATGTCACAACTTCAGATAAAACACAGGGAAATTGTACAAGGTGAGACCTTTAAAAATATTAGTTTACATTTAACAAACTGATCATGTGTAATCTATGTGAAATACAAATCTACAAAGTAGCAATTAGCTAGCTGTCAGATCATTTTATTGAAATAGTATTTAGTGAAGTATGAACATAGGTAACATAATAAGGTAGTTGTCATGTAGAGTACAAGTACTCAACGTTACTTTAAAATGTACTTAGGTTGGCCTGCAACTTTTGCAATTGATTAAGTTAACTTTCACTACGGTCTCTGTACTGGTTTTCATTAAGCAAATATATTTGAATTTTATACCGAATGTCTGTCTTAATGGATGGTTTCCATAGTCAGACGAGCCAGGCCGGGCCACTGATCTTGCTCAACTGTGACACCTGCTGTTGAAAATGGTCACATGAAATATATAGACTTGTTTTCTTTTCTCTCAACTATATCAAAACATTCAAAGCAAAACCACATACATTGGGGTCTGTAGACCTGTTATTTGTTTGTTTTCAGCAAGAAAAAGATTATCATTATTTGTGGGACAATGTCAAAACTGTCATGTGGCATAACCCCAAAAACAGATAGTTTATCTCTCCTAGTTTTAGAATTTTGAAAACATGCTATTAACTAGTTTAGTATTCCAGGTGGATTATATATATATATATTCAAAATGTATCATTGTTTTTCAGTTACATTCTGCTAAAAACAAAAAAACTGTCAAAATGTATTTTAAAATTTTTTGACTTTCACATCTTGCCAATCATTATTTGTCACTGACCCTTATATTATTTGTATGTCCTTTCCATGTTAGTTAGGCGTGTTGTACCTATTGATTTTATATATATATATATATATATATATATATATATATATATATATATATATATATATATATATATATATATATATATATATATATATATATATATATATATATATATATATACATACATACATACATATTTGTATATAGTGTTGTGTATATAGTTTTGATTTTCTTTAGCTTTTATTTTTTTTTCTTTACTCTGTACTCTCTCACACCTGTGCTTAGCTGCAGTAACAAGCAATTTTAAGCATTTTAAACTTAGCTCTCTAGCCTAAAGAAGTTTTGTGACAAATCCGCTGTAAATAAGTCAAATTATAAGTCTATAAGTCTAAGTCAGCTGGACAGTGTGAGCAGCAGACTGCAGGAGGCTGTGGTCACATATCACTTACTTTAGGCTAAAGTTGCAACAACCATACATCAGTCTATTGCAGTCCATTGGCAAACCTACTGTTGTTTTAAAAAAGTGCTAATCGGCCTACAAGCTGCACCAGAGCTGTACAAAGCTATACAAATGAGAAAAAATACAAATTAAAACTGAATGTAACAAGTGCCGTTTGCGGTCCGCCTCTTCCAAATCTTTACAGAACATCTCGGTGGCAAACAAACAAACAAAAGCATCTAAACGCTCCAAGTCAAGCCGCTTAAAGAAGCTGTGAGAAGTAATCTACTCCAATTGATCTGAGGCCAGCGTGCAGTCGCATAATTAATCCGCAAGTATTTTCATAACGATGTGAAACATATTTAAATCAACTTTTGTGAAGTTCTGACAGATTTATTGGGGGAAGAGCTCTTAAATCAGCTCATGCTCCTCCGAGGACGGAGCTGATTGGCGGAGGTGCACGTGACGCGCAGCGCACATGCCCACAAATTTGGGACTCGCAAAGACTCACGGGAAACCAGAGAGGAACTATTTTTTCAGAATATTCTTTTTACCTAAATAATTATAATTTAACTCGTTTTTTTTAAATATGCGTATATATGATAATAGGTTGTGCGTAGTGCAGCAATCAAGATTTGAAGATCTCATATAATACGGTAATCTTTTTAACGTACGTCAATTTATACGTACGTATGTATCATATATCGTAAAACGTTTGCTTATCAGACTTTTGAAGAGGGGAAGCAGTTATGGATGTAAAATATTCAGATTGAACACGGATTATTATCATCCCTGGTTACCTTTAACAGCCTGAAGTGCTTTTTAAATTAGACAACAAAATTAGAAAAAAAGTTGTTCGTGAGTTCGCTGATCTGGCATTTAATATTTTTAAAATAGGCATAATTTGCATAATAAGAATATTTTAAAATTATATTAAATATTAACACATTTCCATTATCAAGCTGTAGGCTACACTTCGGTGGCTATGGTCAAAATAAAAAAGTAGACTAAACAATTTAAAACACTTTAGAATATTTAGAACATTTATTTGTTAATGTCTTTCTTGTTGTAAAAATACTGTGATACACCTAAATAATTGAAGGCATTTAATAGTTTTTGTTAAATATTTGTTATTAAATCTCGCTCTATAATTATGGTTTTAGTTGTAACGTAATAGTAATGTATAAATGAATATACCCTCAAATAAAATGTAATGAAATCTATACGTTTTAATATATTATACAATTATATATTTTTTAAAATATATCAATATTTTCATCTGATTCCAGGGTGATAGCCTATGTATTTTAATTTAAGGGTAGGCTAAATGTATGAGTTTTCTTGCTGTATGCGTGTGTGTGTTTGTGTGTGACAGAGAGAGAGAGAGAACCAGAGTGTGTGTCTGTGTGTGTTTGTAAATGGCTGCAGCGACGGAGCTCTGTCCTCCAGAGAGCAAAACAACAGACTGGCCGCTCTCTACTTCCCAGACCCCTTCGCTGTTTGATTGACACCCGTGTTTAGCGAATCAAAAGCAAATATCAAGATGCTGCCATTCTATTGGTCCACTCCAACGCGTCAGCCAATCACAAAACGTAATACACTTAAACTACAGCAGTTCTGGCAGACTCCGTGGGCGCCCCGCAGTGGAGGCATATGGAAACAATTTCACATTAGGCTCCTATCCTGCAAATTGACCTGAAATAATAATAATTTCTACAAAAAAGAAAAAAAAATGCCACGAGTTTTTCTTGGCGCCATTCCTTTTCCCTTTCAATACCAGTTATGTTTTAATGCTGATCGGTTGAGCAGACTTTTCTATAAATGTGTCCCAGAGGCCTATAGGAAAATGTCTGCTTTCTGCTTAAGCCACTTAGCAATGTTAAATCCACCGGCAGAAATACGTCTTTTAGTAATGTAGGACCGATGTTTATTACCATGATAAACTGTGTTAGACATATTAACTCTCCACCTTTATTCACATTTTCAGTCAGTAACATGCTATGGCTTGTCTTTAAAAAAGCTGTTATTTCACCCCAAAAATGTTTTCGCATATTCGGCCACGTGGGGGCGCTTCTGCCCAGCTTTTGTGAATCAACCTATTCTATGGAAGAACCTGAAGGATGATCAGTTCTCATTAATGAATCGGAGCTCAATAATTGAAATGTTACCACAGCTGACGGTTATGTGCTTGAGTTAATAGATACATAATACTTACCAATAAAATCTAATTCAAAATTTGAAAGTCAAAGTCGCTTCAACCACATTTCTGGTTCCCTTCCTCAGCCTCTCCTCACTCCATCTCTCAGGAGTGCAGAGGCTGAGGGGCCAGTAGCGGGGCAAGGCGCTGACAAGTTTTTAGTTTTCTTCTACATTCTTTCGTTTTTTTTTTTTTTTTTTTGAAGCCTGAAAGGCAGGCGCATATTTGATGTTAGAGACTGTGATGGCTGCCTTGATAAAGTTGGAATGGCTCACTGAGATTGGCAGTCTTCTCCTTGGAAAAGAAAACAGAAAGGCCTAACAAAAACAGGAAAATGGCTCTGGCTGAAGAAAAACAGCCCTGTATGATGTGACCTGGTAACACTGGAACAATATCAGCTCAGACTTGTACATGCACTCACATTTATATATGATACTGACCTCATTGCATTAAATTATGACTCCACGACTTTTATATTCCATCTTCAAACAATATAGCATACCAGAATGAACATTGAAATTGTTTTTTCTTGCTGTAATCATTTCTCCTGTTCAGAAGATCCCTTCATAATGCACTCACAATGTTAATGATGGGGTTTAAAATTCAGCCCTCCTCTGCAAAATATTAATAAAAGCTCAGAGATAGATAATATGAAGCTTCAAATGTCAAATATAATGTAGCATATAAAAGCGCTGCTGAAGCCTCAGATCTACTTTTAAATATATTTTTTCTACGCATTTACTGTGCAGACACCGTGGATTTTGCCCCCATCATTTAAAGTGTGAAACAGAAATGATCATTATGCATATGTTTAAAGGTATTGTGTGCATTAATACATATAGGATGTGTTTTGCCTGTCATGCCTTTTTCTGTGCTTGAGGGAAACCTCTCTCTTCTCCATCCGCTCTGTTCCTGCAGCTATTGTGTCTGCTACACTAATGGATTAATCTAACCCTGTCTCCTTTTTCTCCCTGTTCGTTCTCTTCTTTTCTTTTCTCTCTTCTCCATTTCATATCCATGTATGCCCCTGGGAGCTGATTAAAAGGATTTCTAGATGGGGTGAGGGGAGAAAAGAGGACAGAAAAGAAGGTGTTGGTGGTGGGGGGGTGGCAGTGAAGAAGGTCCTTATTACCCCATATGTCTGGACAGGAGAGGGTGGAGTGGAGGTCCTCTTCCAGTTAATCAATAGAGATACCATCCCTCTCTGCTCTCTGTGTGTCTCTCTTGCTTTCCCTATCTCATCTTCTCTTTACTCCAGACTCTCCCATTAGAGATAATGTGTCTGCAATTGACACTGCAGGGTCTGGGAGATCATGACAGAAATACAGTTTCTGCTCCGCAAGGCCGATTTTTGCAATCAAAACCCGAATCACAACCTGAATCATTGACTTGTTCTTAACCTTCTTGAAATGTAATATCTGTGCTGTTTGTTGACCACTGACAGTTTAAAATTTATTTCATTTTTTCAGTCAAGCCACAGTCGTTTCAGTAACTTTTTGTGTTTTAGTAGGTGAATCTAAAATATTTGTAATAATTATTAAATAATATATATTACATAATCTGTTTATCATGACAGAGATTCTCACAGTTGACTTTTGATTGATTATATATGAACATTTAAACATTTCGTAGATCTAGCATACCCTTACTAATTATACTAAAATATTTGGGAAGGTCACTAGCATGCACATGAGAACATTTTAAAGTTGTAATTTCATCAATGTGGAGCCAAGATAGTCTAATTATATTAATAGTAAAAGTATTCCAGAATATTATATTTTATATGAGTGTATCACATGTTTAATATATTTTATGGAGCACTTTATTCATGAAGTGGATAACCATTTAAATGAACCAATAAAACAAAAGGGCAATTAAAACATTATTAAACTATATTACTCTGTCAAATCTGGGGAGTAACTATTTCCCTCTGAAATCTAGTGGAGTGGAAGTATAAAATAGTATATCATAAAAATAATATAATAATAATAAGTAAAGTACAAGTACCTCAAAAGCTGTACATTACTTGAGCAGATGCACTTTGTTACTTTCTACTGTTTTTACTCTGTTAAGAATCCATGGGTATAATGACCTAAAATATATTTACCTTTTATAAAACTGCATATGACAATAATTCTTCGGTGAAACATCTGACCTGCTACATGTATACTTCCACTTTACTACATTTCAGAGGGATTAGACATTGTTAAGTGGAATGGGGAGGTATCTCTGTGCTGCCAGTGGGTCATATGGGTGGTGGGTGTGGCTATGCAGGGCCACAGGGCTTCAGAAACAGAGCTGGAAACTTCTGAGAGATGCCTGGGTAGCTGCAGGGAGAATGACCCCTGACCTCCCTGACTCAGTACCCCCACCCCCACCCCTCCAGGGTCACAGAGAGAGGGGTGCTACAGAGGAGAGGTTGTAATTGATGTAGGCAAGGAGGCTTGCGGGGGCTGCTTGAAAAAGAGAGGGATGGGGGAGTGGGGGTAGAGGGGAAACCCGAGGCCCCCTAGAAAAAGCAGGAGTAGCAGACCTGATGTGGGCTCTGGTGTGTGTCTGTGGGTCTGCGGTGCTGGCCTGGATCCCATGGGGGACGAAGCGGCTGAGGTGACAGCAGATCAGATCTGTGACTGTCCAAACCACGGACCTGCTGGCAAATACAATTAAATATGTGAAATGATAATTTACACAGTTGTGGTGCTTCAGATCTTACAATAAAGATTATAATTTTGCCTTTTTCCGCACATATTCCAAGTATTCAAACCCAATTTTTCTTTTTTTTTCTTTTGCAATTTATCCTAATCAAGCATGAAACAAGATTCAGTCTCCCCCCCTTTTTTTGAGGTGCCTGTCAAAAAACTGAACTCTTTGCGAGTTTTTTTGGCAAGAAAAGTCACAATTGCTCTTTCTTCAGCTGGAGGTCAGAGGGAACACTGAATTGCAAAGGTCTGCAAAGAGGAGGGGTGGATGAGGAAGACAAAGGCTGAGTGATGTTTACTGAGGCCTTGATTGCACTTGTGTTGACTATGAGGGCCAAGTAGGGTTTGGTCTGTGCCAGCGTGTACTTGTGCTACTTCACCACTAGCATCAGCGCCATCAGAAATCCCACTGGCGCTCCATTTTCACAGGAAGAGACTGGAGGTGAATGTTCCACATTGCTGTGGCGACAACACATCCAAACACTGGCCTCCCCTGTCAGCCTCCTTGGCCCCTGCCCTATCCAGATAGCCTGGGATCTTTCTCAGCAGGGGCCCAGGTCCAGTATATGCCCCCCCCCCACCATACCCACCGACCCTTCTATTTCTACCCGCCGCAGTGTGTGGGCCCCTGACTTCCTCAGTGCTCAGTGTTCTCGCGGTGCCGCTCTCGAGTTACCGGCAGCCTGGCGCGGATCGTGTCAAAGCTGTTATTTTAGAGAACTTGGGTGAGGAGACATGGAGGGGGGGATTATATGCTGTTTGTGAAGGAGAGGGGAGAGAGATTCAGAGTTTCCTGTCCACATCATAGTACTCCTGAGGATTCTGGTCCTGTCACGGCATCAAACATAAACATGTCCTCCCAAAGCCATAAAATCATGCTCAAAGAAAATTGATGGACAGCAATTGGTGAAGATCAGCATGGTTAAATCCAAACCCAAATCCAAAGTTTTGGGTTGCTGAACACCACAGGATACTGCAGCAAGATAGTTTACTGCTACATGCAAATGGTTCTGCCATTTATTATATATATATGTATATATATATGTGTATATATATATATATATATATATAATATTTACGATTCAGTGTTGAAATGTAGCATATAGCATATACAAGGTGAGAGACATACCTACATACACTTTGGGTCATTCATAACAATTCTCTAATTTACAGAAAATCTCTATCGCTTATCACTGCTTGAAATTAATAGATCAGAAGAACAATACATCTGGTGCCTAAAGGGTAAACAAAAATAAAAAAATTGTAGTCCTCTGCTGAAAATTTGTCTTTCTATACCTCATCTGAGAGCATGCGGGTAGTAGATTACCTTGAAGTTAAACTTGCCGCTGATAAACTCACATGGCCCTAAATAGACCGGGACTTACACAGAGGTTCCAGGATTTTTGCGAGTGAGCTTATTAATGGTGATGACCCCTGATTTGCATTGCCTGACTAGGAGAAAAAAGATGGTGTTATGAAAAGGAAAAACAATTTAGCTCGCGGAGCATGTCCCCCTTCTCCCAAGATTGCTTGTTCGTTCACAGTATCATTTATATGTTTCCTATCCCTACATTTTCAGGATGGAAAAGAGGATGCAAACAAAGCCTCGTTGGCAAATTGATCCAAATAGCTTCCATTGCCATTTTTGTGTCTTATATTCAAACTATGTGTTTTAGAATGAAACGAAGTAGGAAAAATAATTCTCAAGAGAAAATGAACCAAAATTATAATACACACCTGGAGATGATTTAAAATCATAAAAAATTGGGAGGGATGTTTTACAAGCCTACATAATCCAAGCTCCAGGACCCTCCTTTTCGGAATCAATTTGACAGGAAAAAAAAAGCAATCGGCTGCAAAAGCACACCCCTCCTCTCTTGTTCAAAAGAATTGATCCCCATAGCTAATAGGCCTAATAGAGCTCCATGTGTGACACTTTTGTTGCTGTGGCAGTGTGTGTGTGTGTGTGTATGTGTGTGTGTGTGCTAGGGACACAAGACTGTGACTGGCGGAGTGTAACGCTGATCAAGACTTCATCCCAGTCTGCTGGGCTCATGATGGGAGAGCAGAGACCGTGACCCCTTTCCTCCTCCTCTCCACCCTGCAGCACCGTCTCCTTCCCCTACAACTCACCAGCATGTCCACACAGATATAAAAATCTAGAGGATTTTCCTCCTTGTCAAAGGGGTAAAATTCTTATGAAAACACAGTCATGTGATTTCAAACATGCAGGCATGCACGCATGAAGCGTTGTCTATCCCAGCCCCTCACCAGTGCTTTAACACCATTTATGCTTGCATAATACACACACACTACACATAGTGTGTTTCAGCCTGTCTTTGTTTGTAAATGGTAATAGAGGAGCTTCTAAAGGGAGATGGAGGGGGAATAAAGGAGGATTTTCAGCTTGTTAAACAGGGCATTAGCAGGCTTGTGACTGGGAGTTGTAGACTATAAAACCCAACGGTTCAGCTGCACTTATGTTTTAGTGAGTTGGCTCATGGGCTGACAGCTTTGCTATTTGGGTGTTGTTTTAGGCCATGCCTTCAGGGCATGCTTTACGCTGCTCATTTGGCACAGGAGCACTTTCAGGACCCACTGGATGCAGATTTAGGGAGAGGCCGAGCCCCCGCATAGAGGACATGCTCCCCTGCACCAATACAAGTGATATAAAACAGTGAGTGGAAGAGGAATGTAAAACATACTGTATATCTTGCTTTTTTGCAGTTGAGTACTATTTCTGCCATTGAAGACTGTGCATCTTGGGTAGTCTTGTGTTTTATTTTATCTCAATGTTGTTACAGGTTTGCTGCTCCTAAGACAGATGTAAAAGTAATTGGGTTAGTGCTCGATTGTTCAGATGCAGTGGCATTCATGTGAGCTTCTGTGCATGCACACATACCTGTTTATATTCATTTATATGTTTATTTTTTTATCCATAATGCTGTCCACATGCTAACGTGTTTTTATATTTTAAGGGTGAAGTAATTCCTTCATCTGTGCACCATAGAGCACAGAGCCTGGATCTGGTACAATAACATTACTTTAAGATGCAGAGCCAGTGAGAAAAACACAGTATGGAGGGAAAAGAGGAGAAGAAAGGACAAGAAAAAGGCTTACTCTTACAAGAGCTCTTGGTTTTTTCTATGCCATATATCATTTTATTACCACAGTTAGTGCCCAAATACTTTTACAGTCATCAACCTTGAACTCCTTTAACTTATACATCTGGGCATGAAATTAAGAAATAAGAAATAATAATCAATAATAGCTGTATATGAGCAGTAACCTTATGTGAATGAGATGTAACTGGGATTAACCGTGTCTGGGCAACCATTCTGAATCCTCTGAGCGATCATGAGAGGCATTCAAAGAGTCTGTGGACTGTTGTTTTGCATGGAACAGCCCCCCGGCTGCTTTCACCAGTGGACACAACTGTCAGCAGACACATCACAGACAGGACATTCAGCAGAGCAGCCTGCGCTCCACCAGGAATATCTGCATGCCTGCGATTGATTAGTGGAGATCAGTGGAGCTATACCAAGACAATAAACATTCTTCCTTAATATCACCAGTGTAAATAAACACCTGAGTAAACTATGACCTCAAATTAGTGAGGATCACAACATAATCAAACCTCAAATATGAGGAAAAAAAAAACATTTTGAACCAGCAATTCATCAAATTACTAAAAAAAATGTTTGATTTGTTACAAGATTCATACTAGTTCTATAAAATGTATTAAATTATTCAAAGGATAAATTGAATGAATTGATAATTCTTATCAATATCAAGTTCAATATCATTCAAGCATGTACAATTTTAGGTTTTATTTGTACTACTTATATAGAGCCTTTCTCTGTTTTTATTTTCTTCTTCTTCAGAACCTTTAAAAATGTCACCTTTTGACCCAGAATCAACGGCAAGCCAGTGAGACAGAGAGTAATCAGACCTTAGGACACAAGTACAGAGGGAGAGAGGCGGATTTCCTCTGATAAGGTGATACTGTCATCCATCATAATAGCTGTCACATGGATATGGTTCAACAGTTCCCATTTCAACATCTGTTGTGTTTGCCTGTTTGTGCAGTGTCTACATATATACAAACACTATATATATACCGGCATTATACTGGCACTATATATATAGTGTGTATATATATATATATATATATATATATATATATATATATATATATATATATATATATCATTATTCACAAGACGAGCCTTTGTCTCCTTTGTTTTAGTGACCATGTTTAAATTAGCTCCAAACAGATGGGTGCTGTCTCATTGCCAGGAGAGCTATGTGTGTGTTCAGAGTGTTGGTGTGTGTAGGTAAGCAGGGTTATTCGTGCACTGGTCTGCTCCATTTGTGTGCGTGTGCCTAATTACAGCCAAGATGTATCCTAAGCACAAGTCTGCTTTTTCTCTCTCTTACTGGGCCTGTTGACCTGTCCAGCTGTCGTGTGTGTAGATGTATGTGTGAGTGTACCTTTTACCAGATGTCGGGTTTGTTGCCCAGC
Source organism: Eupleurogrammus muticus (assembly GCA_036785175.1). NCBI lineage: Eukaryota > Metazoa > Chordata > Actinopteri > Scombriformes > Trichiuridae > Eupleurogrammus > Eupleurogrammus muticus. The sequence goes on from JAYKQN010000020.1 coordinate 1,318,122, forward strand.
CAGTAACAAGGGGCTTTTGGGTGCAAAGTGGAGGGGAGGACAGCCATGGGATTGGCAAGGGTCACGGGCTGCAATCTGTGGGGAGTCGGGTTGTGTGCATGCGTGCATGTGTCACGTTGTTAGACGGCAAAAGACGTACCAACAACGTGTTCCTCCAAGCGTCAGAGTTTCCTAATTTCACATGTAAAAGTGTATGTTTGTCACACACACGCACACACACACACACACACACACACCCACACACACCCACACATAGTTTGTGTATGCATGCGCCAAACCTGATCTTGGATGATGTCATATGCAGCTGCTGCACGGCTGACAGACAGTTTCCGTACTACCACAACATGGGGCCCTATGGTCCGCCTGTCAAGCTGATTGACACGTGAATGACAGCAATGAGAGCCAGTCGTCCCTCCCCCTAGGAGCCGGAGCACTGAGTGACAGCCAGTAAGCAGCCAGAAAGAGTGTCTCTGAACCTGAAAGTAATCTCTTTAACTTTCTTTGTCTCTTCTTTTGCTGGAGTGCTTCACTTCGCTCCCCTTCCTTCTTCTTCTTGGCCTCCCGTTTTTCCTCTTACCTCCACTCTTTTGGCTCTTCTCTCGTCTTCTCACCCTTGTTTGAAGCAATTCTCTTTTTTCCACTCATTCTCTGCGGGGACCCCCCCCCCCCCTCTGTTGGAGGCCTCTGTCTTTTTTCCACTGTCTCTCCTCCCCTCTCTGTCTCAATTTTCACTCAATCTGTCACTGCTTGGGCGCTGTTTTGTATCACTGTGTCACAGAGTCTTAGGGAGCAGCTTGACTACCTCTCAGTTCTGCCTCTCAGTCAAAACTCAGATGAACAGTGCTTAACTGACTCAAAATAGGCAAAAGGTTGTGTAAGGACTTTTCAGTCCGTGTGTGAGAGAGAAAAGAACGACATTTTGGATACAAAAGTGGTATTCCTAATGTGACTATTGAATCCCCTTGTACCTAACTGTTGCCATTTTTGCTCAGCTTATGTTGTAGTCACTTCTAAAACTCTAAAACACTCCTAAAACTCTTAACCCACTTAAAGGCATTAGGTAGTCAGTTTCCGCTTGTTACTTATACAATTTTTTCTAATGACATCATAGTAGACAAAGGTTTTTAACAAAAATATATATCCCAGAAAGAGGATATATAGTATTTCATATTTATTATGATTTTCAACTCTGACATGTATATACCTATATTATCGCTTAAAAAATAACTGCCTCAACAAAGAATTCTATACCTGGGAGAAGTTTTTTTGTTCATAGGCACATTTGTACAAGTAGCAACTATAGTTTAAAGAGTCAACTGATATAATTATACACATGATGCCTTAAAAAAAATATTGGGCTTAAATAGGTTTCACACTCCCACACCACATGGAGTGGTCCAATCCAAATTTGCGAATGGCAGAGGTTTGCTCTGAGATTTTATTGGAGTGTCCAGATTTTGCAAACACTACACGGCTGTGTGACTTTGATGCTCAGTTGACTTTAGAGAATCCTCTGGAGTTTACCTCCTCCCTTACCCTCTGGACTTCCATACACGGCTCCGTGCCCTCATCACCCACCATTACAGTGCAGCCCACCCAAGTGCCTTTCAGTCTGGCACTCTGCCTGCGGCCAACACACCCATATGTGACCCCAGAGCCGCAGCCCCCCCTTCTCGCACCCGCTGACCCCTCACCTCTTGACCTACTGTCCCACGCTCTCTCTGCCTTTTTTTGCCACCTCAGCCAACCACACCACCACCCACAATGGTTGCCCACTCCGAAAAATTACAAACAACGCTCTAGAGAAAAAGTTTGTTTTGTACAATTACACCATGTATATCCAGGTGTTGCCTCTATATTTAGGGATAAATGTGTGTGTGTGTGTATATATATATATGTGTGTGTGTGTGTGTGTGTGTGTGTGTATGTATGTGTGTTTGTGTTTGTGGGGAAGGGTTTCCAGAAGCATTTAATGAGGCTTGGTAGGATGTCTGGAAGAAAATCTGGTTTCCCCCTCGCTGCCTCTCATGTCTCTTTGCCAACTTTTTTTCAAACTCTGCCTCCTGACCATCTCAATATGTTTCTGTCTCATTTGTCCATCACGTCCTTTCAATCCATCTTCATCCTGAGTGGCTTCCTGCTTGCCAAGTCAGTCAATCGCTACCTCACGCTAACATTGATGTGTCTCTAACTGTCTGTTTCTGCCTTCTTAGTTGTTTTTCTCTGTGTGCCATGCCTTTTTTTCGCCTTGTGAGAAACTCTTAGGGTCTTTGTTATGAGCTGCAGTCACTTCCATGGTGACCAGCAGTGACTGACAGCTCTTAAAGAGGTCTCTTCACCACAGGGCCCAGGAAAAGCATGAAGGAATGCATGTGTGTGTGTGTGTGTGTGTGTGTGTGTGTGTGTATGTAAAATTGGGAGGGCCTATATATTTACGGCTGCATTTTCCATCTTGAGCGTGTATATGGGTGTGAATGGAAACCCTTTTGAGCATTTATTCAGCTAGTTCAGTGCCCACAGAAAGTCTGAATAGAGTCCTATAGAAAAGTAGATAGATTGGATAAAGCTGATTGTTTCATGTTCCACATACTGCTCTGCTAAACACAGTATGTTTAGTAAATGGTGAAATGATAATAAATCTTTTCGTGTTTTCCTATTGTTTTAACAACTCGTTCAACAACTCATATATCCATCCATCCATAAAACCATAGTGTCAGGATTTCCTGAGTCTCTGTGAGTTTCAGCGTAGTTTATACTTACGATGCTGCAACTAGTGTGTAGAGTAGATCTTCTCTGAAACAAGAAAAGATGGCAGCTCATGATTAAAGTAGCTAAACCAGGATGCTTCAACTAGGACCCCAACATGGGAATGCTGCCTATGAGGCAAGTAAAACAACTTCTGGGATTTTATCTTTTAAACTAGTTACAACAGACTTTCTCTTACTTGCTACCTTACTTAGTTTTGAGAGAGAAAGAGTCACTAGTTAATTAGTAAGGTCAATATAGTTAACTTGTCATCATTTTAGTGTTGACTAGTTAACATGTGAGATGCAGCAGTTGGGACGTGACAGAATCCTGAGTCCTGATTGCAGGGGTTAAAATCCAAATTTATGGATGAGGGGGTAACAATAAACAATACATTTTCAAAGAATAATTTTGGGAGAGGCCATGAAAAAATACTATACTACCGTAATAATCTGGAGCTATTTCTTCTCTCCCTTTGGAACTTGACTTGCAGGTTTGAGCCCAGAGTATGTTTGAATGTTTTAAAACAACGTTAGTAAAAGTAATGATAATAGTTTTGGCAATGTTCTGTAATTATTAAGCAAGGAAAATGAGATCGTTAATACAATAAGGGGAAAAACTATGAAAATCTTTGCCCCTAATCGCTGCCGCTACCATATAATTTATTATTGGATAGCGTTTCTGTATAGCAGTGCTACTCTAATATTAAATCAAAAAAGAAAGAAATATGGACCAACTTACAACAAAGAATAGTTTTATTAACTGAAATTCAAAAAAAAAAAAAAAATCTTATTTAAACTATAAAAATTTCACTGACCATGTCAAACCATTTTATACTGAAAAATAAGCATGATTGTGGTGTAATGTCGTTAATTTTTTTGTCTTTATGCTGTCCGCTGCTAACAGTTTAGACTCAGTGACACACCGGTCTCAGTAAACCAAGCGCTACATATGCTTCATCATATTTCATCGTCTTAGCTTTGGGAGACTTTCGTTTGTCTCTTTATCTCCGTCTCTCTCCACGTCACTTGAGGGTCTGCTACACTTTGTGCCTAAACTTCTGCTAAAATGGATTTGCTGCCATATAGCAGCAATATGAAATTTTGTAAAATATGTAAAAACAACCTAAAGGAATCCCATTGACCTACATACCATAAAACTATCCTGACACTATGTTTGAAACTGTATATGTTTTAATATATTTATTTTTTTGGCCATTTTATATAATAAAAAACATTCAAAGCATTTTGTGTCCACCCTGGGTTTCTTGGCTTTCAATAGTTATCAAGTGAACACTTGGCATCTCACTAGTTAACTAATGAATTAAAAAGGACCCTTACTACTAGTACTAGTGGCCATTACTAGTTGAATAGACTCTTTTTTTAAGCATCACGGGTTAACTAGTAAGTTAAAAAGAAGCTATAACTAGTTAACACATGAGCATTTTGATTTTCAGTAGTCAACTAGTTTTGGAAACTGACATCTGATATTGAATAAATACTCAAAATGTTTTCCAAATGTGTGAGCGTTTTCCTGTGTTCATCCTCTCCCTGGTTGCTGAAGGGTCACTTTGATGTTTATCGTGGTGACACAGACAAATAAACCAGGGCAGAGTCAATCTAAGCCAGGCAATC